>CABHPH010152994.1:3306-21179 GCA_902168325.1 Peromyscus nudipes | reverse complement strand
AGAGAGAGAGAGAGAGAGAGAGAAAGAGAGAGAGAGAGAGATTGATTCTAAAATGGAGCTAAAAACAACTTCCTAGCTGTCTCTCTCAGGTCAGCTGCAGCCTGGAGGCTTGAGCTACTCTATGGCCGGTTTGTGGTGTGCAGGCTTGACCTGTAGCATGGCAGGAATGAGGCATCTCCAAGCCACACATTATGCTGAGTGGTGTATTTAGCCTTTGCTAGTACAACCAAAAAACATGTTTCTGGGTTACACTCTGTTTTAATGGAGGCATAGCCCCTTTGCTTCCAAAAGTTGGTGGTGTGCATGACTCCCAGAGCTGGCAGTAAATGTACCACCACCATATTGGGAAGCTGAAATGGATAGAATCAGCAGCCAAGGCTTCTGCTTCAGTACTAGTCACTGCAGTTTAAAGCAATAGATTCACAATAAAACAGATTCAGATAAAATAAATCTCTAAATGGTTTACAATGTGTATAAAATATACGTAGGTTGGAAGACAGAGGAAAAGGAATGTAGACAGTTATATAAAGAAATAGAAAGTTTTAAAAAATAAAGTCTTTAAAGAAAAAGTAAAAATAATATAAAAAGTAAGCCACATAAAGATGGATATTACACAGAGAATTTGGATTGTTTTGTCTTTGGGATTTTTAACTGCAGAAAGACATTTGATTGTAAAGGCTGCTCAGTTAAACCAATATGCATATTTTAAAAATATCTTGAGTTCAAAATTTGTGTTTAAGGATATGTTGCTTTGGAAAAGACATTATGCTTTTGTTTCCACAGAAGATGAGAAACTGTGGATAATGTGCTTTGATCCGCCAAGACCCCATGAAAAGTCTCCAATGACACCATGGCCCAGATGATCCAACATCCAAAACATCTTTAAGACAACTGGCTCAGAAAATACAGCATCACAGACTACTCTAGTCGGTGCTTGACCATAATTCTTTATTTTCTCAGGATCTCCATTAGATTGCCAGCATCCTCATCCAGCAGGAAGTGGTATGAGAAGCTATGCCCAAATTCCCAAAATATTGTTTATAAATGCTTATTTTTATTTAAAGGAGGTTGATTATAAATACAATCTCTTTCTAAAGAAGAAAGGGGCATAGTATAGATATGATAGGATAAAAGAATAGATTAATGAACCTACTTTTAAAGAGCAACAACTTGTTTAAAAATGTTTTACATTACTATGGATTTTAGTTTATTTAAAATTAATTTCATTGTACTGTATATTTTTACTCTTGTTTAAGGTATTATGTGTATACAACTCATTTAAAATTGTAATGTATCATTAAGAAATGCAGATTAATAGCTAGTCATCTATGATAATCAAACTTATAGTCATGTTAGTTTAGTTTTCTAGGTATACATGGATATATTTCAAATAGATAGGTAATCTTCAAACACTTCAAATACCTACAGATTATGGCACTTAAAATGTTTTAAAAACTTAGACTTTCTGGACAGTGATACATGTCTGCTCCTGGCGGCACCTATTTACTTCAGAGAGGATGGGCATCAAAGACACTCCATATGGAGTTTATCTTCTTCTTGGCAAAAATAGCCATTTGGACAAGAAACTATTTTTGCCTGTGGACTGCTTGACAAAAATGTTATATTGACTGGACATGCAGGGCACATAGGAATGTGACCATTGAACTTTTCAAGGCAAGATGGTCCTTCAACTTCCTGCTTCACAGAAAAAAAAACTACCAGACATTCTACAGGACACAGGAAGAAGCAGCTGAGAGATTCTAGACCTATGGGCTGAAGATGGATGACCCAACAATGCACAGGAACTTTGGATGACTGTCCAGGCAGGCAGCTGTCTCTGTCAATTCCAGAGTTTTGGAAGTTGCTTACAATGCTCTTCCTGTTTACTTAGATACTATTATATCCTTCTGAGGTCTTTGATGTAGTTGAATGTAGTAGACGAATTTCTAAATAGTCTTATTAAATAAGAAACACAGAGCCAAATACAGGGGTGACAGCTGAAGAGATCAGAGAAATAGCAAGTAGCCATCACTAGCCTTAGCTTACCACCACGCAGTAGCTTCCTCAGAGAGAGAGCTGCTTCCTGTCTAACCTGTGTTTTTATTGCCTTTCTGTTCTGCCTTCTCATTGGCTATAAGCCCAGCCACATCACTTTCTCATCATTGCCTGTTTATACAGACCTCCAGGTCTCTATGGTTGGTACCCAGAAATAAAGGCGTCTGTCACCATGCATGGCTGTGTCCTTGACCACACAGAGACTCTGCCTGCCGTGTGCTATCACCATCTGACTTCTGTTTATGGCTGACTATTTGACCTCGGATCTCCAGGCAAACTTTATTTATTAACATACAAATAAAATCACATTTCAGCACAAATAAAATATCACCACAGTTGAAGACTAGATAGTTATAATTTTCCTTGGTTATGATAAAAGGTAAATTAGATATGAAACTTTAGACTCCCAAATATAGGATATATGATAGAATATTTTCTTTAATTTTACACAGTACAAATAGACTAGATATTGTAACTGTAATTCTTGCTTGATAACTGTTCTATTATATGTAATTTTACTATGTTGAAATTAAAACCTTCCTTTTAAATAGGAAGAAAAGGGGAAATGATGGGTGATATCGCTCTGTATATTGTGAATGTGTTGTTCTGATTGGTTGATAAATAAAATGCTGATTGGCCAGGCAGGAAGTTTAGGTGGGATAAGCAGACAAGGAGAATTCTGGGAAGAGGAAAGCTTAGTCAGGAGTCACCAGACAGACACAGAGGAAGCAAGATGACAAGGCAGAACTAAGAAAAGGTACCAAGCCACATGGCTAAACATAGGTAAGAATTATGAGTTCAATTAAGTGTAAGAGCTAGTCAGTAATAAGCCTGAGTTAATGGCCAAGCAGTTATAATTAATATATAAACCTCTGTATGTTTACTTGGGAGACGTGAGTGGGAGAGATTTGTCCTGACTGCTGTCTGGAAAACTTCAGACTACAACTGATTTTCTATATTATATTAATCTTTAAGTGCTACATATAAACATCAAATTCATCAAATATCAAAATGATGAAAAACAAGAGAAATTACAGTACAAATGTTCAATGTGTACACATAGAGACATATATGACTTGAACCAACATTCATCTGTGTCATGTAAAGAAGGCACACATGCCTCTAGGAGTTTGTCATAGATAGGCTTCTATTGCTATGATAAAACACTATGACTGACCTCTTCATGAGGAAAAAGTTGATTTTGGCTTGTATGTCACTGTAGTATGGCATAAAAGGAAGCCAGAACAGGGAGATTACTGAAGGTAGAAACTTGGAGTCAGAAACTATAGCAGATTCCATGAAGGGATTCTGCTTATTGGCTTGTTTCTCATTGCTGCTCAGCCTGATATCTTATAAAACTGAGGACCAACTGGCCCCACCCCCACATACCATGACCTGGGGGGCCTGCTCACCTCTGTGGTTGATATATTGTGCACCCCAATAAACTTATCTGGGGTTCAGAGAACAGAACAGCCACTACATTAAACATAGGTTAGGCAGTGATAGCACACACCTTTAATCCTAGCATTCCAGAGGCAGAAATCCATCTGTGAGTTCAACACCACACTGGAGAACAGAGCCAGGCATGGTGGCACACATCTTTAATCCCAGCACTTGAGATCTCATATGTTTCTTGGGAGAGACACATACCTTTAATCCCAAGAAGTGATGGCAGAAAGCAGAAAGGTATGTTAGGCATGAGGACCAGGAACCAGATGCTTTTAGGATTTCAAGCTTTGAGGCTTTTAGCAGCAGTTCAGCTGAGATCCATTCGGGTGAGGACTTCCAGTTTAAGGAAACAAGATCAGTTGAGAAGTTGGCAAGGTGAGGTTGAATGTGGCTTGTTCTGTTTCTCTGATCTTTCAGTGTTCACCCCAATACCTGGTGCCTGAGATTTTTATTGAGAAGACCCTTTAAAATTCATGTTACACACCTCCATCATTAATGAATAAAATGCACTGCATATGTACCTATAGGTATTCTGATGGAGGAATTTTCTTGAGTAATGTTCTTCGCAGTTGACAAAATATAATTCCAAGGATAAAATCATTTCCATTTTTTTCTAATTTGGTCACTTAGGCATTGACTTTATTAATATCAGGCAAATACTCATGCAAGCATAACATTAATACAAATTCTTCTTTGACTACAATGGACTTATATCATTGACAAATAAGTACATATTTCCAATATATTCTAAGATTTCCAACAATCATATGATTGTGTCTCTTTCTGACACTATGATTATTATGACTCAGAGAATTTCTCTCTTAAAAGGTATGTATGTGAAGGCATGGTGCTCAGCTGGTGATGCCATAGAGCAGAATGGACTATTAGGAAATAAGTGTATGTCTTTGAAAGGTTTTCCTCATAATGACCCTTTCCTACTTCTCCCTGGCTCCTATCCTCCATGTGATGAACTCTTTTGCTCCACAGTAATCTCTCTACAATGATTCTGTTTCACCATGCATAGGTCAAAGAGGATAGGGACAAAAGAACATCAGCCGAAATCTCTCAAACAGTGAGTTAAACTACATACTTTATGCCTTAGGATCATTTATTCAGGTATTTTGCCATAGTGATCAAAAGTGACTAACTAATATGCAGCAACAAAACTTGGTCAGATTATTTTTAGAGCAAATAGCCTGTGCGGTAAGGTGTGATTGCTAAGTATGTTGCTCTTTCTGTCAACTGTCAGGATAGCAATTGCCCTACCAAAGTAAACTACAAACAATGATGTGCATTCCTTTTTCCTGATGTGTTTCATACATATTCATGCAAAACATATCTGATAAAAAAACATATCTGATAGCTTTAGAGGAGAAAAGAAAGATAATATTTTAAGAGTAGATGCTTTCAGATTCTTAAATATGATATAATATTTAATATAATAAATATGATACTATCCTAAAACAAACCTATGTACTAGTTATTATTATTGACATTTTATAGATGTTAAAAAAGAGGATCTAGAGAGGTGAAAGACTTTCACATCAAATTCCATGGATGATGTGTGTCTGAATCAGATTAACACCTGAATTGACTTCACTGTAAAATGTACTCATTCCATCAGGGATGATCCTGAGGACCTGTAGAAGGGCAATGTTCCTAGCACGTAGAACACACCTCAATATATTACTAGCATTTGGAAATGCATATTTGACTTGACAGTATTTATAAATCATGGGTTTCCTTCTCAGAATAACTGGTAGTGCAGAAATGCTTCCATATGCTAGAACGTTGGTGTGTGCTTCTGATGAGGAGGGAGAATGTCATTCCATGCTTTGCCTGCTTATAATCACTCAACTGCAGCATGTGTAAATTTAGAAATGGCATTCCCACAGAATTAACTCCACACAGCTTTACATTCCTGCTGACTTCAAATGCCTGATAAAGTTAAGTATGCAGTGCAGCATTTCCAGAGTAATATAATTTTAGAGCTTGATTCAATGTTTATGTAGGCAAGAGAAATTTGAAAATTAAAGAATATTTAAATTTCTAAATAAATTTAACCTCTAAACTTTTAATAATAAATGAAGAACTTTGATATCCTGTAATTCCTGCTTTCCTGCTTAATAACTATGGCATGGATAGAACTTCCATTAAAGTATCTGCAATCACTTTATAATCTATCAAATGACATATCGATCCAACAATGAGGAATGATTTTGAAAACTCAGTGACATATTCCATGAGATTTTTCATCAAGGTGTAACTATGATTAGAAAGATTAGCATCACATTGACCTCACATAATAGGAATTCTCAGAAGTCTTACTCAGAAGAAAGGTTTATAGTCAGTCCTGGCTCATCCTGCTTCTCCGTCCATGCAGAAGGACAGTCCAATACATAATGAATAAAACTATTTCATGAGAGCTCAAAATCCTTATGTGTAAAACAGATCCATTTTCTAAATAGATCTAAAACATCATTAGGCCATTTCGAGGCAGCTTATCAATTCTTTCCAAATCCAAAGCATTCAGGGAGGTACTGAGACCATCCTTCCTCTGACTTGTACCAGCGCAAGAACGATTTTTCACATCTCTCATTCTTTCAATGGCAAATTGCTTACTGTTTCATTCTTCAGTCATTCTGAAAGCATTATCAGGTTTGATGTATTACCTAAAACCCCAAGATCAAAAGACTAGGAGCTTCTCATAGACCAGAAAACATATCCTTCTCATCTAAAAAGATAAAAATGTCTCCAGACAATGAATGGTATTTCGTCTTTATGAGACACTTTCCCCTATTTAGTGTGTAGAGATTAATGGATTAAGAAAATATAAAATGTATATGTGTGTGTGTCATTATAAAAAACTGTGAAAATATTTAGTGACAAGCATTTTATTTTAATCACACTATGTAGAACTCAAAATCTGTTCCTCTACTCCAGTGCCCTCATCTTTTAAGATAAAGTTAGGAATAGAGAAACAGATCTTAAAACAGTTCCTTCTCTTTTTGGCTTTTCATGGTTCTATGTTGCTAAACTTTTGTCACAACTTAGAAGTCACAGAAAGTTAACTTATGTCATTTCAAATTAGGACAATGATAATCACTTATTTATATTTCATAAAAATTTCTATGATATTCCTCACCACACATAGACTAAACACTATGAAAAACATACTAACTTAAAATCTGTAACAAAAAATTTATAAGATATTCTTTGATTCTAAACACTATAATCTCATCATGGTATATACAAAATTGAAAAAAATAACTAGATTATGGGTGTGAGGAATCTTTGAATGTAATTTTTAAAAAAAAAATAGAACCTAATGTGTACTAAATGTGGGAATAAAATTCCTTGAGAATACACAGTAAGACTTCCAGTAAAAGTAATGATTTACTAATACTGAAAATACAAGTTGCATTTTTAAGTAAAAGAATATAGATGTTGTCATATGATATAAAACTATGATAGATTCAGTTTCTTGATTTTTTTCCCCTAAGATACTCAGTTTCTGTTAATCCTACTTACTCTCTTTCTGCCACTCTCAAAACTATAGCATAATATCACAGTGCTTGATTTCTGCATTGTTTAAAATATCTCCATTAAAGTCATAAATCGAAACAGAATGAAAACTATCTCTGCTTTTGGAAATATTTTCCCATACAAAAAGAAAATTCTTAGAAAAAACATGGTAATTATTTGTATTTAGTAGGCTTTCCTCCCACAAATTCAAAAGAAATGAGGAAAGTTAATTAATTCATTACTAAATAGTAAATCTTGCCAATTAAAATATTTTGAAAAGTTTCTCTATGCAACTATAAATAATTACTAAAAATGTGGTGGGCAGTATATTTCATATACCCAATGATTTTTAAATGCATGGCTCCATTTATAAGAATAATGAACATACATGCATATGATTGTCATAGCTCATTCTAGCAACTGTGCTAAAGATATCAAAATACAATTTAGAAAGTGGAGGAGTTGATATGAAGGCAATGGTGAAAAATCACAGGAAACCAGATGTCATCAGAGGCTCTGCTATCTTTGTGGAAAGATCACACAATTTTGTTAGGAAATGAAGGGGAAATGAATCAGTTCAGTGACCTAAATAAATCTCCATCTTGCTCTTTCCCAAAAAGTTTGTTACTCTGAGTTAAAATGAAGTGTGCTTACTAAAATATTTCCATTAAAGTCATAAAAAGAACTTCCTGTAGCTCCAACTAGGTATCTAAGAATAGGCAATTTATAAAATTGGAAGCTTGTCTGGGACATGGTGCTGAAGCTAAAAGGCATAGGAATACATCCCTGGCATCTACTGCACCTTAGAACCTTAGTCCTGCATTACGACCTGACAGAGAGTGTCCATGGCAATACAAGGTGAGCAGGCTGGTCCGAGTCTCTTCTCTTCCAACGAACTGACAAATGTTATGAAAGGGCCTACATCACAAAGTCATCTAATCCTAATTGCCTCCATAGTATATCAGCAAATGTCATTAACAAATATTGAGAATTTTGTTTTGTATTAGTATATTTTTGTTGCTATTAAAAGATGTCTGAATATGGATAATGTATTTTAAAAAAGCTAAATATTTGTAAAGCATGTTTGCACCAAGGAAGAACACAAGATTAGGCTGATCCTATGCTTCAGCCACAGGCAGTGGCACCATTGGCTGAGTCACAAAATAGCAGACACCATCATGGAGAAAGGATATGCAGAAAGGAGAGACCGCCAGCTAGCATGGGAAGCCAGACAGTGGATGGGGCCTTTTTTTTCTTTTTTCTTTAATTATTACCTGGGGAGACAGAAAACCCCCAACACACACACACACACACACACACACACACACACACACACCCCTACTCATCTCTGAAAGGGAACCATGGTAGATGGAGAACCATGGGAAAACGTGAAGGAGCTTTCAGAATTTTGCAAGTTTCAGCTTAACCAGATAAGTGTTATTTGTTTACCTCCCAAGCCTTATGAACCTATCCTTCTCTCTGGAGAGGGCATTTCAATTCAAGGGAATGTAATAGACATATAGAAAGTGTTAATATGAGAATTACACTAACTCTTTCAGAGAGATGCACTCTCTCTGTGCATCTAAAATTATCAGTGACCTAAAATTTCCCAATAGGCCACACATCTTAAAATTATCCCATCATTCAGCATTGCCATACTAAGAATCAAGTTGCCAACACACACACACACACACACACACACACACACACACCCTCGGGGGTCTCAAACCTTGTCCTTGTCATAGCAGGCACATTCCTAAATGGCTAGAGCATTAATAATGAGACTACCAGTGTACATCCTTGCAGTATAGGTTCCTGAGGGTTTCCAGCAAATTCGGAACCACACTCCTAACAGAGCAGTAAGGAAAATAACACCTAAATCTATGGCATAGAGACATCATAAACACAGAATGTGCCATGCATGTCTATGTTCAACACCAGTTTGACTACCTAACAAACGTCACACAAATATGGAATTGTTGCCAAGGTGCCTGTGTGCAGAGTAGGGAAGAAGCAGAGAAATGCTCCTGTAAGTAGTCACTTATCTGTTCTTTCTACAAAGAAAAAATAAATATAAATGTGCTTATGGGGATAAGAAAAGATCAAAGAACAAAGGGAATTTTGAAGTCATCATAAAAGCTGAATACTTAATAATGATTACATTTTGAAGTCATCATAAAAGCTGAATACTTAATAATGATTAAATGATGATACTTTTGAAGGTACAGGAACCAGATACAAATTTTTTATCATCTGATAGACCTATTTTTCTATTATTACAATAAATTTCATTGGGCAAATGAGAAAATCAAAGCCGCTTAGAAACAATGGAGGTTTTTGCTCTTTAGGTCCTAGTGGATTGAAGATAAAAAATTCAGAGATGTCATGCAATGGGCCAGCCTTCAGGGACCCAAACTCCTATGTCTTTTCTGCTTCATGACATCTAGTGTTGGATTCAACACATATATCATGGCTGAAGGAACTCTTGTTATCACGCCAATATTCCAGGTTAAAATATAATGTAAAAATGCCCTATACCACTACTGTTACCTACTTCTCAATAGTGACAAACAGGCATCAAGGTGTCTAAAAAACTCAAGTTCTTCCTTGGTGTTATAACTATTCATAATGAAATCTTGGAAGTTTCTGTTTGTTTGAAAGGAAAATACAGATATTATCTGTTAGTGCTGCATTTTGTAGACTTTATCTATCAACATATAAGGAATGTCTGTTTCAGAAGAAATAAGCTTTATGCTTATTTCTTCAATATATATTAGTAGTAGTAAATTCTCTGATCTGTTTAGTCAAGTTCTTTGAAAAATTATAGATTTTATGATGAAATAAAGAATGAAATGGCACCATTCCAACCCTTTTCATAAGCATGTCTAATTTTCTTCCTCAGCACTATTATCTAAAAATTATATAGGCTATATCTCTAGCAGTACAAAATGTGTATTTATAAACTTGATAATAGAATGGAGACAAGATGTGATTTTTTTTTTTTTACTATTCAGTAACTTAAAAAGACTCGTGAGTTTACCCAAATCAGACTAATTTATACTTAGAGTTAATTAGAGGATTATTCCAAGATGTTGGTCAAATGACAATAATTTTGGAATGAAATGAATACATTGTTGTGTGTGACTATACAAAACTGTCACTGAACTTAGTAGGGGAGATACCAATAAATTCATGCTAAATCACAAAGGAAAAGTAAGTTCAAAAAGAAAAGGGAAGTCAACTCACAACACTTTGGAAATCAAAAGTAATTTAATTTGTATCACTGAAGTGGAAATACTCTTTCAGTTCTCTCTTCTAATCGGGGAGCATGAAAGACTAATATTTCACTGGTAATGAAAATCAAGATGAACAAGGGTCTATTATTTACAAACTTTTATTCTTCTCTCATATAGTACACCCCAACTGCAATTTCCCTTCCCTTCAGTCCTCTGAGTGCCTCTGTGTGGGGGTATTGTGTTCCCCAAAATATTGTGCACCCTAATAAACTTATCTAGGGTCAGAGACAGAACAGCCACAATATTAAACATGAGGATAGACAGTGGTAGCACACGCCTTTAATCCTAGCATTCCAGAGGCAGGAATCCATCTGTTCAAGGATACAGTCAAGCATGGTGACTCACGCCTTTAATCCCAGGGAGTGATGGTAGAAAGCAGAAAGGTATATAAGGCGTGAGGGCCAGAAACTAGAAGCATTTGGCTGGTTAAGCATTCAGGCTTTCAAAAAGCAGTTCAGCTGAGATTCATTTGGATAAGGACTCAGAAGTTTCCAATCTGAGGAAACGGGATCAGCTGAGGAACTGGCGAGGCGAGGTAGCTGTGGCTTGTTCTGTTTCTCTCTTCTCCCAGCATTCACCCCAATAACTGGCCTCAGGTTTGTTTTTATTAATAAGACCCTCTAAGATTCATGCTACATCTCTCCCATCTCCCCTTTCCCCCATAGGAAGGGTCTATTTTTTTCTTTTTATAAAGGAGCAAGAGCACTTAGGTAGTATCTAACTGAATCAAAGAAGATATGCATGACATTAAGTTTAGTAATGGCATAATATTCAAATTCTAAACAACAAAAAAAGGACAGTGATGACTAGTTAGAGTAAGTTATTTTAGGACATAATAATTAGAAATCAATAACAAAAAAGTAAAAAAAATCATAAATATATAAAATGTTTATTTGGAGACAAACACACATTTGGAAGCTTTCTCTCTCTGATAAGAAAAAGAAAGATTAATCCCAGCACTCGGGAGGCAGAGGCAGGCGGATCTCTGTGAGTTCGAGGCCAGCCTGGGCTACCAAGTGAGCTCCAGGAAAGGCGCAAAACTACACAGAGAAACCCTGTCTCAAAAAAAAAAAAGTGTGGGCCAGCAAATGACTCAGTGGGTAAAGGTCCTAGTCTCCAAACCTGGCAAATGTTTTCAACTCCTAGAACTCATTTAGTGGCGGAGAACCCACTCCCACTGATTACCCTTTGACTTACAAACACAAGCCATGGCACATGCATGCTCGCACACATTCACATACCTAAACACATATGCATGTATAAATAAATGTAAAAGAATTAAATAGTATAAAGACATTGTCAATAACAAAAGGCTATTAAAATATATAAATGTCAATATAAAATGGAGGTAAAGAAAGCTTAGGAAACATATCATGCTTTTATACTGAACAAATAACAAATGGACTTTGTATTACAAAAATTTAATACAGATAAAATAAAAATGAACAGAACATATGAAAAGTTACACTCATAAATGAAATTATACTTACAATTACAGATATACACAGGAAACTTCAGATGAGTCCACTAAGGAATCACATCAAATACATCAAATAAAGTTATTATCTCTGAATTTTAAGGGTTATAGTGCAAAGTCAAGAAATAGACTCATAGCTCTTGATGAGCAAGAAAAAGATCATGGGCAGCCTGCAGGAGAAGGAATATACTTCCCTAGAAGCCAGTGGAGATGGTCACAGTTTAGTCTGAGAAACATGAAGAACTGAGTTCTAAAACAGTGAAAATGAGCTGGAATTAAGCTTTTGTGTACCCTATCCAGTAAGAAGGGCTATGCAGTGGTCAACTTTAGCCTTATGAGAGCCACAATGGAGCGCTCGTGCATGTAGTGAAATAATACATGTGTTAAATCAATGAATTTGTGGATTATTTTCAAAAACAGTAGAAAACTCCATCTTCCTTTAATTAGATTTATGCTATCAAAATGTCTGTCATATAACCTATTTTCTAAAAACATGTTGTGAATTTTATGATTATCAAAATAATCCATTAGTTCAGAAGGATAACTTGGTTTTGATGCAAAAATGGTCACATTATTTCTATTTGAGTCATTTATATGGGCATAAACATCATTATCCTCATTAGATGGGGAAGTAATTGCTTGATATGGCAATAGCTGCATTAAGCTAAACATAAATATTTTACAAGACATAATTATGTTTTATAAAATGTAAACAGAAATTGTGAAGAAGCTCATTACAGTCGCATCCTAAAAAGATACATGAGCCGAAAAGCAGACACTTTAAACTAGCTTTCCTATTGGGTCAAAAAGGCGTGTGGCTATTCTTGCATATCACAGAAAGGCCATTATGTTGACACGAATAAATTCTTTCAATGTGAAAAGCATGCCACTTGCCATGTGGCTGCTGGATTCATGAGGCAATTGAAAAATCTATTGTGTGTGACAACATGGAAGCTTCTTCCTCGTTATCCATGTGAGACCAAGTCATTTCCTCTCAGCATTCCATTTCCCTCAGGTCTCAAAATCATTTACATATTATCTTTTATTTTGAAATCTTAGAAATAAAAAAAGACAATTCTCTGTACCCATAGCCTTTGGGACAGTCTTTCTAAGTAAAAAACACAACAAAAAATATTGTAAATGTTTAGGTTTTTGTAGAGTAAAATAGGCTGCCATTTATAAATATTTCATTTGGTAAAGCAATATTAGAATATAACACAATTGAAAGAAGATATTTTTAAGTATTAGGATTTATTTTCTAAAAAGTTTTAAATTAATGAGTATTATATCCATCTAAAGATATATGTGTGAATTATAGAGATATATTGAAGATAGTTTATTTCTAGTGTCCTTCACCTGAATACTGTGTTTTAGGAAAGGGAAACCATTGGAAATAAATGTAAACCCTTGTGAGATTCCTATGAGCATAAAACCCATGTAATATTTTATTTCCTCATCAGTGTAACAAATACTGAGTATTTTTAGAGTAGATCCTACTGCTGGTGATGGGTTACTACAAAGGGGTCACTGCATGAGTTCAATGGAGAGTGATAACGACATGAAGGAAAAATGAATGAGCAACATGCAATGATGCAACAATGTAGATGATTCAGATTAGAAAGTTAAAATAAAGAAATGAAGTGGAGACTTAGTAATGGAAAATCATGAAGTCAGAACTCCATCTACTCCTTTTATGGGAGCATGACTGAGTCTTTTTTTTTTGTCTTTTTCTTTTTTTCTCTTTTTTTGAATTTATTTTATTTTATTTTACAATATAATTCAACTTTACATATCAGTCATAGATTCCCCCATTCTCCCTCCTCCCGTCCCGCCCCCCTCCCCCCAGCCCACCCCCCATTTCCCTCTCCTCCAGGGCAAAGACTCCCCCGAGGATTGAGATCAACCTGGTGGACTCAGCCCAGGCAGGTCTAGTCCCCTCCTCCCAGGCTGAGCCAAGGGTCTCTGCTAAGCCCCAGGTTTCAAACAGCCAATTCATGCACTGAGCACAGGACCCGGTCCAACTGCCTGGATGCCTCCCAAACAGATCAAGCTAATCAACTGTCTCACCCATTCAGTGGGCCTGATCCAGTTGCGGGCCCCTCAGCCATTGGTTCACAGTTCATGTGTTTCCATTCGTTTGGCCACTTGTCCCTGTATTCCATCCATCCCTGGTCCCAACAACTCTAGCTCACATAAACCCTCCTCCTTCTTGACAATTGGACTCCCGGAGCTCCACGCAGGGCCTGACCATAGATATCTGCATCCAGTTCCCTCAGTCACTGGATGGGGTTTCTAGCACTACAGTTAGGGTGTTTGGCCATCCTATCACCAGGGTAGGTCAGATCGGGCTATTTCTCAACCATTGCCAGCAGTCTATTGTGGGGGCATCTTTGTGGATTTCTGTGGGCCTCTCTAGGACTTTGCTTCTTCCTATTCTCATGTGGTCTTCATTTACCATGAATATTCCTTGTGCTCCCTCTCTGTTCTTGATCCAGTTGGGATCTCCCGTTCCCCCAAGTTCTCTTTCCCTCGCCCCTCGCCCCTCATTACCCCCACTCACGTCCAGACTGTTCATGTAGATCTCATCCATTTCTTCGTCATTGGTCGATCCCCGTGTCTTTCTTGGGGTCCTGTTTTCCAGGTAGCCTCCCTGGTGTTGTGAGTAACAGTCCAGTCACCCTTGTTCCAAAACTAGTATTCTCCTATGAGTGGGTACATACCAGAATTCTCAGCAGAGGAAACACAAATGGCTGAAAGACATTTAAGGAATTGCTCAACATCCCTAATCGTTAGGGAAATGCAAATCAAAACAACTCTGAGATACCACCTTACACCAGTCAGAATGGCTAAGATCAAAAACACTGAGGACACCTTGTGCTGGAGAGGATGTGGAGCTAGGGGAACTCTCCTCCACTGCTGGTGGGAATGCAAGCTTGTACAGCCACTTTGGAAATCAATATGGTGCTTTTTTAGAAAATTGGGAATCAATCTCCCCCAATATCCAGCTATACCACTCTTGGGCATATACCCAAGGAACGCTCAATCATACCATAAGGGCACTTGCTCAGCTATGTTCATATCAGCATTATTTGTAATAGCCAGAACCTGGAAACAACCTAGATGCCCTTCAACCGAAGAATGGATAAATAAACTGTGGTACATATATACAATGGAATACTGCTCAGCAGAGAAAAACAATGACATCATGAGGTTTGCAGGCAAATGGATGGATCTAGAAAAAATCCTCCTGAGTGAGGTAACCCAGACTCAGAAAGACAAACATGACTGAGTCTTAATAGGTTCAGCAGAAGACACCAAAACACTCTACATAAAATAAATGTAAGCAAAGGAAAAAAATTTAAGTTTCAACACACAAGTAGCCTGGGTTATATTACAGTAACCTTCTAAACATCCCAAGTTATAGATCACCATCATCTCAATTACAAATATGACAACATTATGGTGAGTGGTAAGCATCTACATTTTTATGCATTATTCTGACTGCCTCAGTTTACATAAATTATGAGAATGTAAGCAGGGAGTTCAATAAAGTGCTTTATAGTAACCCTGACAATGAAGAGTGATTTAAGGGAAAAGTATGAAACTGTTGAGGTAAGGGAAATGATAAAGACTACATTACAAATATGAAATTTCAATTAAAATATGAAAATAAGAGTTTAGGTGAATTTAATGCAAGAAAATAAGAAAAAAGATTCAAAACTGTCTGTGAGCTTTTTTCCTGAGTGACTGGGTAAATGGAAGAGTTCTTTATTGAGATAAAAAGAATGGTTAATTGGCAGTGGGGAAATAAAGCATCATTATATCTTGGACCTTTAAGTTGCTTCTTCCATAGCCAAAGGAAGCCAATTTCAGAATGGGAACTGAGTCTTAGGAAAGCAGTTCTAGCCTGAGACAGAAGCATGAATCTTCAGAAGTGGAATTTAAAACACATTTCTGAGCATAGGATAAAGAGAAAGACAGAATAGAAATGAGATGAAATCTGACTATTCAGTCATGAGACATTATAGTATTTAACATACAAAAGAAGATAAGAAAGAAATAGAAGATACATCATCGCTGATGTAGGAGCAAACTGCAATTTATACTATCACATAATAAAGGGTCTAAAGAAAAAGATTGATCACCTAAGTCAAATATTATAGAGTAACCGAATTGGGATGAGAACTTCTGCCCTGACAACCAAAGTCTCGATTTACACAGATTCAAGAAGGCAAGTGGAAAAAGAATACAGGCTTAAAGTACAAGTGTAAAGGGAAGCCTCTATGCTGTGAGATGTTGTTCTGTAAGTTGTTAATATGTGTTGCTCTGATTGGTTGATAAATAAAACAGTGATTGGCCAATAGCCAGACAGGAAGTATAGGCAGGGCAAGTAGACTAGGAGAACTCTGAGAAGAGGAAGGGCTGAGTGAGGAGTCACCAGACAGACACAGAGGAAGCAAGATGACAAGGCAGAACTAAAAAAAGGTACCAAGCCACATGGCTAAACATAGATAAGAATTATGGGTTAATTTAAGTGTAAGAGCTAGTCAGTAATAAGCCTGAGCTAATGGCCAAGCAGTTATAATTCATATAAGCTTCTGAGTGATTATTCTATACTTGGGCCACAGGACTGGAGGGGCTTGGCAGGACCAGAGAAAACTTCTGGCTACACTTCTGTGACAACCATACATGGATATAGCCTGTGATTCTGTGTGTATCAGAAGAGTCCAACTTACGATGAAGCCATTGATAAGAACAGGCTGCGGATGCAATAATAAGCAAGAGAGAGTCTCCGCAAAGTCTAGAGCAATGCTTCTCAACCTATGATTCAAGAATGCTTTGGGGTTCAAGAACCCTATCACAAGTGTCACCTAGAGATCATCTGCATATCAGATATTTACCTTATGATCCTTAGGAGTAGCAAAACTACAATTATGAAGTAGTGATGAAAATAATTTTATGGTTGGGGGTCACCGCAACATGAAGAACTGTATTAAAGGATTGCACCATCGGGAAGGTTGAGAATCACTGCTCTAGAGCAAGTGATGCTGTTGTTCAAAGATGGATTTCAATAAATAATGAAACTTGACTTTTCAGAGAGCTCAAAGTGAGTTTAGAGAGTTTATAAAGGTTTGTGAAACCAGGTCAGTGTAAGAGACAAGGAGATAGCAAATACAAAGACAGACACTACCTAAGAATAAGAGGCTGGGAAAAGACTTTCCAATCAAACGGTCTTAAGAAACAAGCGGGTGTAGCCATCCTGATATCCAACAAAATAGACTTCAAACTAAAATCAATCAAAAGAGATCAAGAAGGGCATTACATATTCATCACAGGAAGGATCCACCAAGAGGAAGTTTCAGTTCTGAACATTTATGCCCCAAACACAAGGGCACCCACATATGTAAAAGAAACACTACTAAAGCTTAAACCACATATAAAACCCCACACATTAATAGTGGGAGACTTCAACACCCCACTTTCACCACTGGACAGATCGCCTAAATGGAAACTTAACAGAGAAATAAAGGACTTAACTGATGTCATGACCCAAATGGACTTAATTGATATCTACAGAACATTCCATCCTAACAAAAAAGAATATACTTTCTTCTCAGCACCCCATGGAACCTTCTCCAAAATCGACCACATACTTGGCCACAAAGCAAATCTCAACAGATACAAAACAATTGTAATAGCCTCCTGTGTTCTATCAGACCACCAAGGTTTAAAGTTAGATTTCAACAACAACAAAAACTACAGAAAACCTACAATCTCATGGAAACTGAATAATGCTCAACTGAATCACCAATGGGTTAGGGAAGAAATAAAGAAAGAATTAAAGAATTCCTAGAGATCAACGAAAATGAAGACACCACATACGCAAACCTATGGGACACTATGAAAGCAGTGCTAAGAGGGAAATTCATAGCACTAAATGCTCACATAAAGAAGTTGGAGAAATCTCACACTAGTGACTTAACTGCACACCTGAAAGCTCTAGAACAAGAAGAAGCAAAGTCTCCCAGGAGGAATAGACGCCAGGAAATCATCAAAGTGAGAGCTGAAAT
>CABHPH010152993.1:47637-61347 GCA_902168325.1 Peromyscus nudipes | reverse complement strand
AAATGAGATAGTAAATTTCAATTGATGCTTACTACATGTCATTTTCTTTTTATCTTGATCTTGGTGGATGAAGGAGGTAATGAAATAAACAAATCTGTCTAGGAAGCTATGCACATTGGTGATTAGTTGAGAAGTAGTTCTGGGCTAGTGTGCCAGGGCAGACGAGTCCTGACTTTGAGAGTTCTCTCTCCTCTTTGTGAGGGGCCCAAAACAGCTTGACCACACAGCTACCATGACAGGCTTAGAGGCCCAGACACAGCTTCTATGACAGGCTTACTGGCAGGTAACACCCGGACCCAGGAAAAGCCATAAGCTGACCCCACCCAGGGAGTGCCTGCATCTAAGGGGAAATACCTGACATTCAGAACATTCCCTATACCCCTAGACAAATGCCAGCCAGAGTCCTGAACCCTAGAAATCCCCTCACCCCAACCTCTGCCATGATTAAAACCCCACCCTGTCTGGGCTCAGGGCTCTCTGCTCTCCCTGCTACATCAGAGAGTCCAAGCTCTGAGCTTAAAATAAAGGCTCTTTCCTTTTACATACGGCATTTTGTCTCTGTGGTGGTCCCCTGATCTCGCCATAACACTCTTCCATGCTTTTGGGCATCTCTATGCTAGACAACCCCTTGGAAGTAGGATGAGTGATTAGAAATAGTGGGTATCTTGCCCTTATCTACAGAGAAAACCTCCAAGGATTCCAATCCAGGAGGGTATTTGCATAGGTGTCTGTGCTTACCTCTTTACATGTGCCAGAGTCTCAAGGTCAAAATCTCAGCTTCTGCATGCATGCTCCTGGTTGGACACCATGGTAAGTGTGACCATAAGTCAGTCACTGAACAACTGAAAATCGAGATGATAGTCTTGGGCAAAGGATTGACATAATGGCTAAATTAAATAAAAGGATGAGGTCATAATGACTGGCATGCATTAAGTTGTGCCCACTATGCTCAGTACAGCCATTATTAATCTCCTTACAGATAAGTACATGCAGATATGAAAGTAATGTTCATGTAGCTGTGGGTGGGGGGCATGCATGTCTGTCTTTATTTTCCTAAAGGACAGGGAAGAGAACTTGCAAAGCTTTTCTTGGCAACTCCTGCAAGAAGGTGTCAGATGTAGCCCTACCACCTGGGCACAACAGAAGGCATCTGGAGCAATGCCTCTGAGGTGTAGCTAGCTTCCTCTGTCTATGCTGGCCGCCTCATAACAAAGACTCTTACAGACATTGACAGGAGTTCACTCTCACTTACCAGGCTGTGGGATGTCATGGAAAAGGAACTGGTCCCATTATAAGCTTTGTTCCTGACTCCTTTTGCAGTGTTGGGCCATTCTGCCTCTGGGAATCCCTACTTTTTCACCTTAAAACATAGAATGATAGTATCTACCAGACAGTTTATTCACATTAAAGATTTGCAGAATGAGAAAGAGAAAGAGAGAGAGGGAGGGAGGGAGAGAGAGAGAGACAGAGACAGAGACAGAGAGAGAGAGAGACAGACCAACACTTATTTAATGGTTGTACATTATGGTCGTACTGTGTGCCAGATATTTTATTAGTTTCTGTGGGGTGACATTAAAGAAATAGCCATTGCCTCTTAGGACTTATAATTACTGTTATATTATAAATATGACTATGGAATATGAATTTCCATTTTCCTTCCATGTCTTTGTATAGAGATGTTTTATAATTTTTGGAGCCCTTGGTTTCTCAATGTCTGCACTCTGCTTCACAGGTAAATTTCAAGTTCAATGTGCCTTAGGCAAGTCTATTATTTTTAAGCCAGGAAGTGGGGGTGAGGTACTTTCAAGCTTGAGGAAGTTCTAAGGTGGGAGGAACACAGGAGCATTACAAAGAAGCTCTTTTATGGGAGCAGTTGGGGAGCTGCCAAATTTCTAGTAAGAAAGGAATTAGACTTTATTTAGTGAAGGAAGTGGGGTTTTCCATCACAAAAGCCAAAGGAGATCAGGCTCTTCAGGTTTGGGTCCTAGCATAACTTCTCTTTTACTGAAATGCAGCTAGCATTGTCCTAATCACAGAGACCCTTTTGGCTAAGGAAAAAAAATGGTTTGTGTCATCGAGAGAGGTGGTGCAGAGCATGAACAATAACCTGAGGCTGGCACAGCTCATGCTGGGCACAAGATACATTAAACACTGCTGTATCGCACATCCTGGAGCTGGTGCATATGGATAAAGTCCAACCCCTTTCCCTTGTTACCTCTGCATTACCCAGGATTTGCCAAGGCTCAGCCATGTGACTGACTAGGCTTTGACCAATGGAATGGCTGAAGGGGACTATGTTAATTTCTGAGAGCCTTCTCTGTGCCAGGACCTGTCCTCATCTGTAGGGGTGCAGGAGGAAGCAAGCCCAAGAAAAAAAAATCTCTGCTCCGGTGAAGCTTCTATATCCTGACATTTGAGAAAGAAAATGTGGAAGTGTCAACACAACTGTTTATAAAGTTTGAGCACACCTTATTCCAGAGTCATAGGGTTAAAATCATCTAAAATATAAAGTCCTTGCATAGTGACATGGCATCTTTTGGCTTTGAAGTTTCTCCTAAAGGAAACATGTGGTTTGGCCTTTGTCCCCAGGTTAATGTTAATGAGAGAAATGGGAGGAGCTCTGTATGAAGGAGCCTAGTGGCTGGGGTATTTCCTCTGAAGGGCACTGTGGGATCATGGTTCTTTCCCCTTGTTATCTTATACTCCCTTACTCTGCCACATGCTCCCTAACAGGACCCATTACATTACCACAGGTCCAAAAGCAGCAGGATCAGCCAGTGATGGACTGGAATTTTCCAAAATGTTAATTCAAATATAAAACTTTTCTCTTTACAAGTTGTTTATCTCTGATATTTATTATAGTGGAAGAAATAGAATCAATGCATAAATTGTTAACGAGATAGGGGCCTTATGGATGCAACCAGCAAAGCTGCGAGAGGAGGACCTCCTCATCTTCCCATGGAGTGCAAGGATGCTATTAGTGAAGTTTCAAGATTTAAGTGCCCTCCTGGGTTTCAGTCTCACTGTGGTCCAATTCCTTTTGTCCACCATCCCTCTCTTTTGGAATGGGAACTTTTATCTTGTTCCTATCTCATCATTGTATCTTGAAAGTAAGCAATTCAAGGCTTCCAGCGGTGGGTATGGGACACCAACCGAGCCACAAACCTTCAACTTACAATTTGTCCTGTCTGCCAGATGTGTTGTGGTAATGATAGTGTAGAACTTATAAGAGTAGCCAACCAAAGTCTGGTTCAGCTTGAGACCAATTCAACATGAGGGAGCTCACTTCTGACATTGCCTGGAGGACCAGGAACCAAAGGCTGGATATTCCCGAGACCTGGGATAGAGCAAAACATGACCAGCAGAGAAAAAAAAGTCAATGAAATGATTCCTAATGATAGTCTGTTATACTCATAGATCAGGGAAACTTCATCCAGCAACTGATGGGAGCAGATGCAGAAAACAAAACCCAAACATTAGGAAGAGCTCAGGGAACATGAGAAAGAGGGCAAGGAAGGGTTGCAGGAGCCAGAGGGGTCAAGGACACCAGGAGAATCAACTAAGCAGGACTCATAGGGATTCACAGAAACTGAAGTGACAATCACAGAGCCTGTATAGGTTTGAACTAGGTTCTCTGAATATATGCTATGGTTGTATAGCTTGGTGTTCTTGTGACACTCCTAACAATTGGGGTGGGGGTTGTCTCTGACTCCTTTGCATGCTCTTGGGACCCTTTTCCTCCTACTGGGTTGCTTCAACGAGCCTTGATAGATGATGAGGGTTTATACCTAGTCTTACTGTAACTTGTTATGCAGTGGTCAGTTGGTATCCTGTGAGGCCTGCTATTTTCTGAAGAAAAACAGAAGAGGAGTGGATTTTGGAAAGAGGGGAGTTGAGCAGGTAGGAGGGAGAACTACTTTCAGGATGTAATATGTGAGAAAGGAATAAGTAAAAACAAAAACAAAATAAGCAGTTCTCTTTTATGCTTTTATAGTCATTTCCATTTGAGTCTCACAAGTCTCGGAGGTTTTATATTTGGATTTAAGGGCAGCACTAGAGTATTCATGACTTAATGACTCTGGGGATGGACTGAATACATTTTGCATAATGAGAAGGATAGAATACTTTGAGAGTTCAGGAGCAGAATTCTACAGTTTGGACCTTAAGTGTCTACCCAAAGACCACATAACAAAGGTTTGGTCTGCATCTTAGGGAGTTGAGATGTGAGGTAATGGGAAAAATGAGACACTACCCAGTAAAAGATCTTGAGGTCAGGATATTGGGAGACAGGTCATTCTTCTCTCTCTGTCTGTTTTCTTGGCTGACAGAAGTTCTCTCTACCATGATCTCTTGCTGTGAGGTGCTACCTTGCAAGAGGCTCAAAGCAATGGGACAGCTGATCATGGCCTGAACTGTGAACCCAAATAGACATTTCTCTCTGTCTCTCTGTCTCTCTGTCTCTTTCTCTGTCTCTCTCTCTCTCTCTCTCTCTGTGTGTCTCTCTCTCGAAAGGGTTTCTCTGTAGCTTTGGAGCCTCTCCTGGAGCTCACTCTGTAGACCACGCTGGCCTCGAACTCACAGAGATCCACCTGGCTCTGTCTCCCAAGTGCTGGTATTAAAGGCATGCACCACCACCACCACCCGGTGACATTTCTCTTTATAAGGTGAATATCTTAGGTTAGAAAATCAGTTCAGTGATTAAAAGTGCTTAATGCCCTTGCACATGGCCTGTGCTCAGTTCCTATCACCCACATCAGGGACTCATAATCTCCTGTATCTCCCACTCTAGAGTATTCTACAGTCTCATCTGGTCTCCACAGGCATTGGACCCATGTGCACAAATATACATACCAACACACATATAATATGCGCGCGCGCGCACGCGCACACACACACACACACATATATATATTTTATAAAAGAAGTGATTATGTTCATAACCAGTATACTCAGAGAAAATGACCAAATGACCAAATTTCTCAAGCATTTCAGTTTTTGGATTGGTATAAAATATGAAGATATCTGCTAAGCCAAAGAATAAATAGGTAAAGATCAGAAGTAGCTGGAGAATAATTTTGAAGAATTATCTGTGAAAGCCACATAGAGAAAATGAAATTTGAGTAAAGAGGAGCTTAAGGTACTAGACATACAGATACACAAGAAAAGAACATCCCATGGTGATCAAGGAGCACCAGATTAGTGGGGGTGAAGAAGGGAGATTGTCCTAGTAGGGTCGTATGAGAGGTGACAGGAATGTAGATCATCTGGGTCTCTGAGACTGCCAGGCTGCTGTTTTGCAGGTGGAGGAGAGCTTGTAGTGAGCAACAAGGTGCTCTTACTGCTTCCAGATTGAAAATCCATTGAAGGGGATTGGGCTCCATCAGAAGACCAGGAAGACAGCAACAGAAGCTCCTGCGGGGTTTCAGTTAGAGCATAGGCTGGCTTGGGCAGGTGGTGGAGCATCAGTGGGAGAGGTGCTGAGATTCTGGATATACCCTCACTGTGCAAGCAAAGGTTTTGCTATACACAGTACATAGAAGCTGGGAGCAGGCATGGACAGAAGCTGAGAGCAGGCATGGACCTGAGCAGCTCTGAGCTGGGAAGGGAAACAGGAGGTGCTTCAGGAGTTATAGAGACCTAAAGTTTGAAATGTTTGCATTCCCAAATGGATTGGGCATGTGTAGCACATAAATGGAGGAGAAACGCCAATTAAGGTTACACAGAGAAGGCACAGGCAGTGTGGGCAATCCTGGTACTAATGGGGTCATCTTGCTTATCTTTCTGCAGATAAAAGTTGTTGAACAGCAGGTGCAGTTACAGGGAGGAAGTAAGTCAACTTGGAGGATAGACATTATCAATCAAGAATGTCCTGGGGCAGCTTCCTCCTAGGGGAAATTTATTAAACTTCTAACGGGATTCCAAAGATTTTCAAAGAATGAGGAAGGAAAAAAAGAGACTATGGGAATTTTACTAATTAAAAAAAAAAGAAAGAAAGAAAGGAGAGATAAATTATTTACTGGATGACTGGGTAACCACAGGCTCCCTGAAGAGTGACTCACAAGGTTGTTTGAAGACACACCTTGATAACGGGCTGAGTGATGGCAGGCATGAATCCTCTGATGATTCATCTACTTATGCCAATCATGGGTGGGAACACTGGAGCTGCCCTGATGACAGACTTGGTTCTTAGGCAACTTCAGTAAAATTAAAGCAGGTGCCTTTTATTTGTTGAAAACTATCACACAGCTCAATCAAAAGCATGCCCAGGATAGGCAATGAGTGAACTCAGGAAAGTGCCGGTAGGGGAAACCAGGGTGCACTGATTTGCAATTTTGAACTTGACTTAATAACCATGTGTGCAGCTAGAGTTTTCCTGCCTGGCCCACAGTCAGGACAAATCTTTATCACCCTCCAGTCCCACAACTGCTCAGACCCAACCAAGTAAACACAGAGACTTGTATTGCTTACAAACTGTATGGCCGTGGCAGGCTTCTTACTAACTGTTCTTATATCTTAAATTAATCCATTTCTATAAATCTATACTTTGCCACGTGGCTAGTGGCTTACCAGCATCTTCACATGCTGCTTGTCAAGGTGGTGGCTGGCAGTGTCTCCCTCTGACTCAGCCTTCCACTTCCCAGAATTCTTCTCCTCCTTGTTAGTCCCGCCTATACTTCCTGCTGGCCACTGGCCAATCAGTGTTTTATTTATTGACCAATCAGAGCAATTTGACATACAGACCATCCCACAGCACCATGTGGGAACAGAGTTCTCAATTTCTTAATACTTTCAGCACTCTGGAAATATAGAATTCAATGTAGAAATGCCCAATGTCAATAAAATGTGGGTAAGTAAAATATGTTAGTCAACAACTGTATACACGAAGCAAAATGTGTTCTGTCAAGTTGTAGTTGAATGAACACAAACTTTCAACCACTGTTTGAGGACACACAATCATCTCCACCTTTAAGACATATGCAAGTGGCACAGCACCCAGCATGACTGACTTCCACCCACAGCATGGGGTGTCAATAGTCGGTGTTTTGTTGGAGTCTGAGGCAATACAAGAAAAGCTAACCCTCTAGGTGCATACACTGAAGACTTCATGGAAGGAAGTGGCGTTGGGGTAAAGTCAAGCTTGAGGAGTGAAATCTCAATGGGAGGTGTTAGAAGTTTGCCAAACTATAGTCATATTACTTATGGTACTTTAATGACTTAACTGTAGTAATCTACATATGCTTTGATTATCGGATGTTTGTACTTAATGTTATGCTCTACTTTTTACATTGACTATAGCAGTTTTTAGGTTTACTGAAATGTAATTAATAAAATTGTATCATCCAATGTATTTTAGTGTGTCGATAAGGCAGCATCAACATAATATGGTTTTAGAACAAGTTTTCCCACTGAGAACAAGGCTTGTACCCCTTAAATGAGTGCCCCCCAACCCCCGCCACACACACAGAGACACATATACACACACACCCCATTTAGGTAGGAACTACCTATTTGAATGGTAACTTTATAATAATTTAGGAAGTTGTCAAGTGGTTTTACAAAATGACTGCCTCTATTTGTTTTGCTGCCAACCCTGGATGGATGCATGGTTGGGGGATGGGGGTGGGTGGGGTTTTGGTCTCCATGTCTCTATCTGCACTTGTAGTCTTCTGGGCTTGTTACTTTTTCTTGATTGAACCCATTAGTTGTTGGGAGATGGAATTTATTTATCGTTTTTATTTGCACCTTTAATTATTTAGGAACTGAAGAATCTTTTTGTATGACTATTAGTTCTTGGTATATATTTTTTGGAGAGAAGTATATTTATATCCATTCACATCTTTGAATTAGTTTATCTTTTTATTGTTGAAGTTTTTCTATAGTCTACACTAAAGTCCATTTTCATATTTACTGTTTGGTTAATATTTTCTCATTCTGGGAGTTGTTTTTTTTTCCTCCCTGATGATGCATGTCACACACAGGTTTTACTCTTAATACTAACTTCCATTCTCTTTCTCTCTCTCTCTCTCTCTCTCTCTCTCTCTCTCTCTCTCTCTCTCTCTCTCTTTGTGTGTGTGTGTGTGTGTGTGTGTGTGTGTCTTCATTTCCTCCTCCCTCTTCCCCTTTCTGCCCCCCTCCATTGTCTGTGCAATTTGGTATTATATCTATAAAAAGCATAGCCACATATAATGTCAAGAAGATTCAATGTAAAGCTGCTTTATGATAATAATTTTATAATATTTGTTCTTCCATTAAGGTCTATGATACATTTTAAGTTACTTTTTGTACAAAGTGAGGTAGGGCACTAATTTCATTCTATTGTGTCTTCTGGCACTATTTGTCAAAATTTTCTCCATTGAATTTTAATGGCACACTTTTTAAAAATAAATTGAGAATAAATATAAGGATTTATTTCTTGCCCCTGAATCCCATTCCATTTCCTTGAATGTTTACCTTAATGCAAACACTACTGTCTTGCTTACTTTCTTTTTGTATGAGGTTTTAAAAATATATGAATGTCCAACTTTCCAAATTGATCCCTTATTTTTATGGCTACTGATGGTGTTTGTGGTTTCATATGAACTTTAGAAAAGATCTATCAACTCATGGAAAAACGGAAAGATATCAGACAGTTTGATTAGAAGTATAGTGAATAAGATGGCCAATTAGAGAATGTTGCAGTCTCAACAGTGTTAAGTTTCTTCCCATGGCAAGGGGGATATTCATCTTTAATCTCTTTTGAGATATTTTTGGACCTCATGTTTGTGCCTAAATTGTGTGTGTGTGTGTGTGTGTGTGTGTGTGTGTGTGTGTACACAAAGTGTTTCCTTATTTGTGTCTGTATGTTGAAGGCCAGGATACAATCTCTTGCCATTGTTTCTCAGGTTCTGTCAACCTGTTTCTTTGAAATGGGGTCTTTCATCAGCCTAAAACTTGCCATGTGAGCTAGGATGCCTGTTTCCACTTCCCCAGCATTAATATCACAGGTGTGTCATTGCACTAAGTTTCTTGTACATGGCTTCCGGGATTCAAACTCAAGACCCCATCCTTGTAAGGCAAATACTTGAGCTATTCCTGCAGCCCTGTACTTAAGGTTTCAAAGACATTATTTGTTACACTGCAGAGAATTGAATTACTTTCTTAATTTTACTTTTGGAATGATCGTTATTAATGTATAGTGTGTGATTAACATTTCTACACTGTATCTAGAAACTATGATGAGCTACTTTATTATTTTTGGCTATGTTTTTAGTGGACTTTTTTTTTTTTAGAAATTTCTCTATGCAAGATTATGCAAATAAAGACAGTTTTATATTTTCCTTCCCGATGTGATCGACTTGTTTCATATATTTGATTAATTGCTCTGGCTGTAAACTCCAGTACAATGTTGAATAGAGCTGACAGAAGCTGATGTACTTTTCTGAATCTTGGTCCCAGTCTTCAAGGGAAGCTTTTACAACGTGTACAAGACCTGTGCATAAGCTCAAGCCAGACAAAATCCCAGCATGAACACAGGAAGGGAGCTCAAAGCCACACCCCTAGCTGAGGAGCTGTGGAAATATCCATAGCTCTTGGGAGGAAAGTCAGGGTTTTTTTTTTTTTTTTCCTTTAAGGGTTTGGCTCCTAATAGATCAAGTACGTTCCAGTGAAAGGCCCCACATCTCAGAGTACGTGGGCAGTACAAATTGGACTTGACGGGTTAAAAGAAAAAATAGGAGGTCACAGAGTTGGGTGGACAGGGAAAGGGATGAATTTGGAAGGAGTTGGGAAGGAAGGGGAATATAGTCACTATATAATGTACAGAATTCTCAAAGAAGTAATAAAAATTCAAAAAAGTAGAGGGGGCTCAGTGTTTCCTCAAGAAGGATGGTGTTAACTGTGAGTGTCTATAAGTGTCTTTCAGTAGTTTGGGAAAATTTGTTTTTGTGCCTAACATATTATGTTTATCATGAAATATATGGAAATTTTCCAGTATTTTCCTGTGCCTGTTCAGATGATTGTATGTTTCTCTCTGTGTTTTATTAGTATGATTCATGATTCCTGTTTTTTGGGGTTTTTTTTCAGATCTCTAATCAAACTCACAGTACTGGGATAAAACAAAGCCATGGTGGGTGTAACTTTTTAAAAAATGTTACTGGACTTAGAATTTTGCCAAAGATCTTTATGTCAATGTCTACAGGGATCAGTGTCTTCTGTTTTCCTGTGATGCTGTTACCTATTTTGGTACTAGGGTGACATTGACAATCAACCAGTAAGTCCATTTCTCATCTATTTTGTGGAAGTTTGTAAACAACTGGTTTTAAAATTTCTAAAATGTTAAATGAAAGTGGAGTAATTTCACATGGGACTAAGATTTCCTTTAATGGAAAAATTGTCAAATTGCTAATTTAATCTGTCTGTGTGTTCTATCAGTCCTCTTTCTTTATCACTTTTTTTTTAGCAATCTGTGTCTCTCAATAAATGGTTGCTTTGTTCATCTAAATTATCAAATTAGTTGACACAGATTTTTATGTTCCTGTGATATTTTTGTTTATTAAGTCTCAGTGACAATGTTTTTCTTTCATTTCCGATGTTAATTATTTTTCGTATGCTATAAAATCCTAGTTTAGTTCTCAAATTTGATAGAGTTTCTTGATTAATTGTTTCCTCATTCACTCTCTGTTGTTTGGATAAACTAAGCAACTTTCAAGTATTTCAAAATAATTAAATACTTAAGATGTTCCTTTGTTGGCAGAGAGCTCATATTCTGGAAGTTTCCTGTTCTCACTACAGCTTCTGACAAATATCTGAGAATCCGATGAAAGCCATGAACTTTCTCCCCAGAGAAAGATCTAATTACAAAAACTAATTTTCATAAAAGTTCAAGCGAGTTCATTAGCCTTCCTGAATTTTAGGAAAATTAGATTAAGAATCCTTTCAGATTCTAATATCTCATGTTACTAGAGGACTTATAGAAGAAGAGTGTGGTCTGTAGACAGTCATAAATCCTAACTATCTTATACCAGATTTCAGTGAATCATTTCACGAGACAAAGTGGAAATCAGAGAGTGTCTGACATCGTCAATAAGAAGATGTCTTCAAATCTTTTGAAATTACTAGTGGTACAGTGATTGTTTACAGGAAAGCCTTTCCTAGCACACTAATGGTGGTGATGTATTCTAACAGTTGCCCTTTTTTAGGATCACAGGTTTCAAGAAAATCTACTATTCTTAGTGTAGACTAGATAAGATCTGTAGTGGTATTATCTTTGTCATTTTCTCAATCTTTTTTTTCCCCTGCAGTATTTAAGTAACTCCTTCTCAGTTTACACTGTGAATATATCTGAGACTTTCTTTGGATATTGTGCTGACCAATTTTGTTGTCAGCTGAACACAAGCTATGGTCATCTTGGAAGAGGGAACTTCAATTGAGAAAAATACCTCTATTAGATTGTCCTGTGGGCAAGTCTATTGGGTATTTTCTTGTTTAATGATTGATGTGGGAGGGCCCAGCCAAATATGGTTGGCTCTACCCTTAGGCACAAGGTACAAGAAAGGTAACTGAATATTGGGGGCAAGCCAGTAAGCAGAATTTCTTGATAGCCTGTGCTTTGCTTCTGGTTCTGGGTTCTTGCCATGAGTCCCTCCCCCAACTTCTGTTCAGGAAAGACGGTGATTGAGACCTATAAAGCAGTTGAACTCTTTCGTTCCCAAGTTGCTTTTGGTCATGCAATTTATCATAGAAATAGAAAGCAAACTAAGATATCCAAATCTGTGGTCTAGTCTTTTTTGTAAAATGAGCAAGTGCTTGAATACACCCTATGTGCACCTTTCTCCATACTTAAATTATGTCTAGATTACCTGTAACACCTATAGCAATACAATCTGTATACTATAGAGTTAATATGTTATACTATTTAGGAAATATGAGTTTTCACATAGTTGATATAGATGCAAGTTTATCAGATACTTTCAATCTAAAATTGATCAAATCCATACATGCAGAAGCTATGAATATGGAAGACCATAAGGTATCAAAGGTCCAAACAGCCTTTCAAAGAAAGAGTTCTGTGGAAAGAGGCAAATCTATTCTGATCTCTCCGTGTCCTGAAACAGTTCACCCTGAATGCAAAGGTTGCTAATGTGGTATTGACCCTGAATCGAAAGGTTGCTAATGTGGCATGCTGCCAGACATGGCTGGGTCAGTTTTGTCAATGGGTATGTTCATGGTACATTAAGACCATGAGCTCATACATGATTGTTTCCTGTTCACTGTCTCTTTTGAGAACTTGATGGCTTGTTAAGATCTTTGCTATCTGGCCTTTAAGTCAGTTTGCCTGCCTCTGTCCTGGACTGGTTCTCAGAAGGGATCATGGATCAAAGCTACCTAGATACCACAAGACACAGGAAACCAAGATGCCTTGCAGATTTTCTGAGGAGCTGAATATTTGTATTTTTATGATATTAAGGTCCCAGGAGATCATCATACTTGAGATCCATTATTTATTCCCTACTTAACATTTTCTACCAACTTCAGGCATCTATTCTTTGTTTGACAGTGTTTTTTGTAACTATGGAAACAAACAGAAAAAAATGTGAATATGCTGCTACTTTTTGACTAGAAAGGTCAAAAGCTATCTGGACTAGGGAGGTTAGATGCAGCAGAACTCAAAGAATAGCCTTAAAGTTATGTAATTGCTCATCTCCCCTAATTAACTAATAGCAACTCCTTGCCAGGTTTTCTTTGTACTATGAAAATGTATGACACCAATAATGTCGTCTATTGCTTTAGTAAATATTGTTTTAAATCCATAATTTATTGCTTTAGACCCATTGTTTGGTGGTCCATCATTTTTTACTGTTATATTTGCATTTTTACATTTGTGACATACAGAAATGTGTGAGTGTTTTAAAATCTCTTTTATTTTACCACATTATAGGCTACCATTTGGTTTTTTGCCAAATATTGTATATTGTGTGGCTTTATATACTGAAGTAGTCAATGATTATATCATTGGTTTAAGCAGGCTTGATATTTTCTTGTGTGAAAATTGTCTTTCTTTTTATTATTTATGCCCCCAATGATGGAGTTTGTTCATAATAATTTAATGATTCAGATTTTGTTTCTAATTTATTGCTATTAGAAGCAAACCTTAGCAAGTCTTTTTGTACTTGTCATTTTACGCACATGAGAAATTTCTTTCCAGAATGTGTATGTAGAACTAAAAAATGGAAATTAGCAAATGTATTAGAGTTCTCCAGAGAAACAGAATCAGTAGAATACACACACACACACACACACACACACACACACACACACACACACACACTGTGGGATAATGCTTTTGTACACAGGTTTAATAAAATGCTGTTTGGCCAGCAGTCAGGCAGGAAGCATAGGTGGGATAAGCAGACAAGGAGAATTCTAGGAAGAGGAAAGCTGAGTCAGGAAAAGCCAGCCCACCATCCAGGGAGCAGCATGTAATGACACACAGGTAAAGGCACAAAACATGTGGCAATATATAGATTAACAAAAATGGGCTGAGTTTAAGTGTAACAGCAAGTCAATAGTTAGCCTAAGCTAATAGCTGAGCAGTTTTAATTAATATAAGCCTCTGTGTGTACTTAGGTCTGAGTGGCTGTGGGACCGTGGGTCTATGGGAGTTGGGCAGACCAGGAAAATTTTCAGAGAGAGAGAGAGAGAGAGAGAGAGAGAGAGAGAGAGAGAGAGAGA
>CABHPH010152993.1:13012-47627 GCA_902168325.1 Peromyscus nudipes | reverse complement strand
AGAGAGAGAGAGAGAGAGAGAGAGAGAGAGAGAGAGAGAGAGAGAGAGAGATGATTAGTTACTTTTTTCATTGCTCTGAAACAAAATCCCTAGCAAGAAGCAACTTAAGGGAGGAAAGGTTTATTTTGGCTTACAGTCTTAGAGGACATCATTCATCAAAACAGCTGTGCCAAGTGGGGACCAAGTGTTCAAACACATGAGACTGTAGGGGGCTTTCCACATTCAAACCACAGAACATAATTATATAGAATAATATTTACCATAAATTCTGTCTCAGGCCATCATGGCGAGACTAATATAACCAAGATATGTATGGTGGGTGCACAGAAAATCTCATGGTGCAATGGTAGGCAAAGAGTGAAAACCCGAGAATAAACAGTAGTGTGAGTCCTAGTCCAGGTCTGAGGACCCAAGAGTCGGTGTCAACATTGTGAATCCCAGTTTAAATCTGAAAGACTTCAAGGCAACAATATTGATGCCTGAAGGCAGAAGAAGATGGATTGCCAAGTTCAAGAGGAAAGATTGAATTTGTCATTCTATTTTGGCCTTCCTGGATAAGACAATCCCACTCAGTTGGGGAGTGGTGGTGGTATTTACATAGCTATTGTTTCAAATGCTATTCTCTTCTGGAAAATATCTCACAGACATAGTAGGAAATAATGTTTAGACAAGTATAGGGGTACTCTCAGTCTAATCAAGTTGAAAAAGTTAATTACCATGGTGACTATCAAAGTAGCGTATTTTTTTTAATTTACTAGATATTTCTAGCATGTTCTAAAAATAGTCATATAGTTTTCTCTAGATGAGAATCAATATTATGTATGGCTTTACATGAACTGATATCTAAGATGTGACTTAATTAAAGGTACTTATAATCCAGAGCAGTGTTGTTCCTTAAAGAGTTTGTGTGGATGTCAAATATTCTCACATTAAACGACATGCACATGAATGATGGATATGTCATTGGCTTTATTGCTTTATTCTGTAATAACATATATCTCAAAGCATCTTATTGTAGTCCATAAATGCATTCAAATGTTATTTTCCATATTAAAAAAGGTGAAAAGGGTATCTATCTTCATATGCTCTGACTAAATTAGGAATTAATACTCATATATAGCAATAGAAAAATAGCAATGTGGTGTGTGATCTTGAGGATCTAAAGTTTTGATTTAATCATAGTTTTTAAATATGGACAATTCCATGTATCAATTAAATAAAGTGAATATAATTAAAAATATAATTTTGAAGTATTCATGTGGCTGGGGCTAGCCATGTTTGTCAGCACAATACTAGAAAAGGAGAACTGATGTTCTAATGATTGTGTAATCTGGCAGGTGTTAATCAGGGAAATCACTGAATTTGACTATTATTTAAAGGAAGAAGCTCAGGGTGATGAGGTGGGGATCATTTGAATGAGTATCCAGGATTACATTGGGTGAGAAGTCTGAGCAAACCACTCAGGTGAAGAGATAGTTAGTAAGCACAAAAATGACAAAGTAACAATCACATACAATATGGATAATACCGTGTAGTGTCACATACATGACAAGAATAAACATCAGAAATGGTGAGGCTACTATGTAATTTATAAGTTGTTTAATGAACACAGAACTGAGAACAAATATATGAAATAGAGTGATCTGCAATGGAGACTTAAAGATCATTCTTACTATTGTTTTCAAACTCTTCAACTCTTTATATGGTTTCCTTCATTTTGAGAAGTTGACTTGCAGATTTCGTGGTTTTATAAGCACAAGTGATTCAATAGGCAATTAAGAATAGGATTTAGCCACAGTAACAAAGTGGATTTCAAAGTTGAGAAAGGCTAAGCACAGTTTTGAATAGCAGAAACTGCAGGCTGAACATCACACAAACAGAGATTGATGGCAGTTCCTGACTGTGTGTTCCTTGAGCAAGACAGTATTATGACACATTCTGGATTGATGATTTCATACCACCTGCCGTGATCTTACTCAATACAACACATGAATAATTTAGGAGACAGGTTTTGTTCCTTCTTATAGAAGCACAAAGTAGCTAGTAGCTCACTCCCAAGTAAATACAAAGAACCTGATTGTAGAGAGTTCTACAATAAGGGTTTTGCTTAATTTCGCTCTTTTCACGGCATTTGTATATTTAAGGAAAAAGAGGTTCTGTATCTTTCCAAGAGGCTTAAAGATATAGTCTCAATTGCCTTCTTGCTTTTGATTACCATGGCCTTGAATATTAAGCTGTTGCTTGAGTTATTTACAAAAAGAATAAAAACTATTTTATTACATAATCTCAAACCGACTGAAAGATTTAAAATATGAAAGAACTTTGTAAGTATTATTGACTGGATGCCCCATGTCCTCTGAACACTGTAATATTTGTTTTCCCTTAAATAACATTCTTCTATATAGTCAGAGTAATGCCATAAAAACAAGGAAATTATCATGATAAATAGAGCTGTCTGATCTCAAAATCCATCAAAGTTTTCTAAGTGTTCTAAAAATGTCCTTGGTAGTGATGAATAAAATATAGAATCATATCCTATGTCATTACCATCGTTATTGTCAGAACCGTTCAGTAATCTTTTCTGGAAAGTTAATTGTTGTAGAATATTATTTTAAGATGTGTTACATTTGTTTATGCTGTGGAACATTTGTTTAATGATGCAAAGATGTGTTGAATTCTTTTATGTTGTGTTTGTTTAACTATGTGAAGCTGTTTTACCTTGCCTGTCTAAAATACCTGATTGGTCTAATAAAGAGTTGAAGGCCAACAGCCAGGCAGGAAAAAGAATAGGTGGGGATGGTAGGCAGAAATAGGAGGAGAAATCTGGGAAGTAAAAGGAGAAGGAGAGGAGGACTCAAGGGGTCAGCCCCCCAGCTATACAGCAAGCCAAGGATTCAGAAGTAAAGAAAGGTATACAGAAATAAAGAAAGGAAAAAGACCAGAGGCATAAGGTAGATGGGATAATTAAGAAAAGCTGGCTAGAAACAAGCTAAGCTAAGGTCAGGCACACATAAGTAAGAATAAATCTCCTTGTTGTTTGGGAGCTGAGTGGTGAGACTCAAAAAGCAAAAGAGTCAAAGAGTAAAAACAACCAACAACAGTTCATGCTTTTGACTTGTACGGAAATCAAAGGGCAATTACTGTTTTCTATTGTGGTTTGTCTAAGTTTGCTTTATGATTCTTCTATTACACGTTTTCAGAATGAAAACAGGAAAGTGATCCTGTCTTCACATCTTTGCATCTGAGACAATATGTTTTCCATAATAGACCTATGAAGATCTTCTACTCCACAAGGTGTGGTTATTATATGCTGTTGACTTTCCCCTATGAAGAGTTGGCATCTGTGCTTGCTTTAGAGTGAGGAGAGCTGCTGGGGGATGTCTTTCTGTATGCTGTGAGTACATGTTTTTCCCATTGCTTAATAAATAAGCTGCTTTGGCCTACGGCAAGGCAGCTTAGAGGCAGGTGGGAAATCCAATGAGAGAGACAGGAAAGAGAAAGGTAGAGTCAGGGGAGATGCCAGCCTGCCACGCAAGGAGCAACATGCCAGCAGACTAGTAAAGCCACAGAACATGTAGCAAAACATAGAGTAATAGAAATGGGTTAATTTAAGATACTAGAGCTAGCTACCAAGAGGCCTGCCATAGGCCATATAATTTGTAAATAATATTAAGCCTCAGAGTGATTATTTTATAAGTGGCTGTGGGACTATGGGGCTGGGTAGAACCAGGGAAAACCTTCAACTACAGAGAGCTTTTGACTATGAAGGAAATGAAGCATGCATTCAATTCTCCAAATTTTTCATAAATAGAAATATGGGTTCTCCTTGATGTGTTTGAGAAAACTTCTCCTGGTACAAAGGTATGGTCTCTATACCCTCATTGTTTTCTTTTGGGGCCATGTACACCACAGAACTGAATTAAACAATGTTAAACAACACTGCTCTGTAACACCACTGCTGACTCCATCCAGGATTCAATGAAGGCAATCTTACTCTGTCCTGCCTGATGATATTTTGGATTAATTATTTAGAAATAGAGGATCAAGGAGGGATGGACAAAAAGAAAGACTAAGAATAGTTTTTTGGAACTGATATTCATATTTTGATTTTGGCATTTAGAAACAATGCTATCTTTGGCTTCTTGCTAAACCCTCAGTTACTTCATGTGTAAAGTATGAGTTGAATACAAGGCACTCATGTACGCAGCTACTGAGAAGAGGGATGCCTGCCAATATGCACCCTTTATGCATCTCTTCTCCTCTGACATAGAATAAAGGTCAGGGATTTGGGCTTATAGCTGTACCAAGTAGTAGGTACATCATAAGCATTCCATGTGGCATTTACACAAGGAATAAATTTATCTCTTTACAAAAGCTTCATAATTTATAAGATTCCAAATTCATCATGGCTATTATTATTGAATAAAAATTACCACTTCTTTGAAATATTCAAATACACACACAGTTGCCCACACATTCATAAGAATTTATTTTGAAATGTAATATTTGATTTCTAGTATAGTTTCTGGCATTTTATGGGTGCTCAATACATATGAGTGATTAGGAAAATGTATGAATGCATGCATGAATAGGTAAATGATAAGTAGATGTTTGTCAAAGAAGGTATTCTGAACTGAGTTGATATTTCAGACCTAGCACAGATGGAAATTACTAAAAGCTTCATGTAAATTAAATTGAGGAAGAACTTGGCCAGCCACACTGCAGAGAATAGATGAGAGACCAGCCAGTTCTTCAGTTGAATGGACTGTTTGGATGACATAACTGTAAAGTTTAAACTCAGGACTGTTATATGACATGAGGAAATGAATGTGATTATTACAGTGCTAATTCGTGCAACTGCATAGCAAGATAATACAGGATCACGTTCAAATTTCCAAGCATGTATTCACTGTTTTCCCCATCTGCTGCAACCTACATGCCTAGCCTCATCTGGCATTTCCTATTCACTCATTCATTTTTCATATGTATATGGTTATGGGTTAAACATTTCCCTTTATTTTTCTCCTGTTATAAAATGAAAAATAAAAACTTCCCAAACTCTCTCACTAGATTGCTGAGACTTGGGGGGGGGGGGCGGGTCACAAAACATGAAATCAGTAAATGATTTTCATTTGCTAAATATTTACTGATTGTCTGATGCATGACTTAAACTGTAGAGGACACTCAACTGAAAAGGTTCAAGGGTCCCACCTTAGTGCAGTGAGGAACACTGGCAATAAAATGGATATGGTGGGAAAACACTGTAAGTTCACTCTCAAGCTCTAGTGTGAATATTGTTACCACACATTTGGTTATTGGATTGTTAAAGTTAGTTAACATTTATTGTGCTCCTCCTACGAGGCAATCTACTGTTATCATCAAATGCTACAGTCATTATTCTTACAGAGCATATTTATATTAATACACTGAGAAAGCAACAAATGGGCAAGTTTATAAATCCTATAATTGTAAGTAAATGCTTTGATGGGAAATAAATGCAAAAAAAGGAATGCAGTATATGAAGACAGGGTCTAGTTTGCTTTTCATAGGGAAGGGCATCCAGCCCAGGTAGTAATCTTCAGAGTGCCTCATAGAACTAACACTGGAAGCCTAGTAAATAATGAAGAGGAGGCAGAGGAAAGAGTAAAATGTCCCAGAGGCAAGAATGTTCTCATGAGTTATATGGACAGCAATAAATACTGTGGTGATATATTGTGTACCTTAATAAAGCTTGATTAAGGATCAGAGGACAGAACCAGCTACTAGATTAGACATAGAGGCCAGATAGAAGTGGCACACACCCTTAATCCTATCACTCAGTAGGCACAGATCGGTCTGAATCTCTGTGAGTTCAAGACCACACTGAAAACAGAGCCAGGCAATGGTGGTACACACCTTTAATCCCAGTACTGGGAAGCACACATGTCTTTAATCCCAGGAGGTGATGGCAGGGTGGAGAAAGGTATATAAGGCGTGAGGAAGCAGGAACTAAAGCAGTTCAGCTGAGATCCTTTGGTGTGAGGACTCAGAGGCTTTCAGTCTGAGGAAACAGGATCGGCTGAGGAGTTGGTGAGGTGAGGTTTGCTGTGTCTTGCTCTGCTTCTCTGACCTTTCAGCATTCATCCCAATATCTGGCTCTGGGTTTTTATTATAAAGCCATCTAAGATTTGAAGAACAAAATCCAGTGCTCAGAATAGACTGACCAGGCTACTTGAAATGGAATAAAGCTAGAGGTAGCACCTTCTGCTGGACCATATAGGATTTTGTCCATAGCAGCAGAGTTTAAATTTTGTTTCTAATGTGATTGAAGATTTTTATAAGAGTTTAGAAAAGGAAAAAGATATAATTGATTTATATATTAAAATTAACATATACAATAGAGGAACAGGAGTATAGACTTGGCAGAACCCAATGAGGATATCTGGCTTGTATTGGTGGCTAGTAAGGAAGGTGGTGAGAGAGTCATATTTACAATAAGGTTTGGGAGAATGCAAAGTTCCTTGCTAAGCCATTAGATAGGAGAGTTAAGAAATGCTATCAGCAGAATGACTGGCAGCAATAGAACCCAAAAAAGGGATAGAGAACTGGACATTTTTGTTACCTTTTATTTGGCTGGCCATTTAACTTTCATCAAGGAAGTATTATCTTTTTTGTGGTTGGAGAATTTAGATCTTGGGGACTAGATTAGTGGTTCTCAACATTCCTAATACTATGACATTTTAATATAATTCCTCATGTTGTGGTGACCCTAATCATAATTTTTTTTTATTGCTTGTAACAAGTCTTTTTGTGTCCCACCAGCCAGCTCCCAAATAACAACAAGGAGACTTATTATTTATGAAAGCTTGGCCTTTAGCTTAGGTTTGTCTCAACTAGACCTTATAACTTAAATTTACCCATTTATACTAATCTACATTGTCACATGGTGTTAACTTTTTCATCTTGCACCTCCTATTTCCTCTCTGTTTCTTTGTGTCTCCTCCTTTCTTTTTCCCAGAGTCTTCTCTGTCCCAAGAAGGCCAGTCTGTATCACCTGCCTAGCTATTTTCCATTCTGTTTTTTATTACAACAATCACAGCAAATACATCTTCACACAGTGTATAAGTATGGCACAATATTTTTCCACTTTTGTCTAAATAAAAAGGAAAGGTTTTAACTCTAACATAGTAGTGATATATATAATAAGAACAATTATCAGGTAAGAATTACCTTCACAATATTCAGTCCATTTGTATTTGACAAATTCAGAGAAAGTACTATATTATGTATCCTATCTTAGTGAGTCCAAAGTTTTATACCTAGACCCCTATACCACATTCTATCATAACTTATATTACCATCCTAAAAATATCTTTTTAGACCTCAAAACATTTTCATAGATAAGCAACTTAAGCTTTTTGTTTCTCAACCTTATAAACATTTTATCTCTTATGTAAGTTTTGTTTTTGAATTTGGTAACAAAGAAAACTGTAACTATAATTTGCTTGTGTTCAACTCCATCAGCGACCAAGAAGGATATATTACTCAAGTAAACAGGAAGTGCAGAGCAAGCAACTTCCAAAACTATAGAAATGACAGAAACAACTGGCTTTATAGACAATCACCCAAGGTTCCTCTGCAGTGTTGGAGCATCCATCTTCAGCCTCCAGGCCTAGAATATCCAACAGACTTTTCTGTGAAGCACGACTATTGAAGGACTATCTTGTCTTGTAAAAATTCAGCAGTAACTTTCTTTTGTGTCCTTCTTGTTCAATTTAAACAGTATACTGTCAACAGTTGAGGCAAGGGCAGTTTCTTGCCCAATGCCTAACTTTGTCACAATAAAAGAAAACTCCATATGGAGGTTCTTTGATGCTCATCATTCTTTTTTGTAGTAAATTGGTGCATCCAGGAGCAGATGTGTCTCACTGTCATGAAAAGCCTTAGGTTATTAAAACATCTTAAATGCCATATTCTGTAGATCTCTGAAGTGTTTGAACAACATCCATCTACTTAAACTATATCTCTGTATGACCCTGAAAACATACCTAACATGACTACAAGTTTGATTATTACAGATGACTACTAATCTGCATTTATTTCTTAATTATACATTACATTTTTAAATGAGCTGCATAGGTACAATACCTTAAACAAGAGTAGAATATATATACAGTATGTTGTAACAAAAATAACCTTAAATTTGTATCAATATAAAAATACCATAAACAAGAGTAGAAATATATGCACAGTATGCTATAACAAAAATAACCTTAATTTTGTATCAATATACAAAAATCCACACCAATGTTAAATATTTGAGATTAATAGTTGCTTTTTAGTTTAAAAGTAGATTCAATAATATATCATTTTATGCTATCATTCCTATACCTTTTTTTTTCTTTTCAGAAAAATATCCTTGAATACAACCTGCTTTGTTTAGTTTTTTTCCTGACCATGATCAGTTACAATTTGTAACCAGCCACCATAAATGATGACAAACATTTATAACCCACCTAATGACCAAAACCACCCACTACATTTCTTGGGAATGTGGTTGTTGTATTTCCTAGACTGTTTCCTGTTGTCTGGGGGCAATGACATCTTTAGGAGACCTTGAGAAAATTGGGATAGTGATCAAGTCCTGGAAGAGCTAACTTTATCATTTATTGTCTAGTCTCTATGTAATGGGAAAGTGCAGAGCTTATCTGAAGTCCTGGTTGGAGTAGTCTGTGAGGCTGGACCTTCTCAGCTAGCAGCTTTGAAGTTGATCTGGATGTAGAATGTTGAAACTGCAACAGATGTATTCTTAGGCTGAATTATCTGGGCTATTTGTTTTCATTGGTGTTTGTTCTTTTTTTCTGAAAATGTACGAACTTTTAACGGTAACATATATCTGCATTAACACAAGTATGGAATGTGCAGTACACAAGTCAGCTAAAGATGATTTTTTTTTTTTGTTCTATGTTTGAGTAGGTAAAAGGCAGGTCAACTTTATAAATCTGTTTGGACTACATATCCAAACTGTAATCTAACTCTCCATCCATGTTATATGAAAGGATGGCATGTAATAATAAGTCATGAGGACTCTGTAGCCAACAAGATTTATCATGTCTCATCTAGTCTCAAAGATGTTCCCATGTCGAGGGATCAGCATATATGTCACCTGTACTGTAGTCCTTCTGACTTTTTCCCTCATGTCTGCAGCCAAGATCCTTAGGAGCTCTTCCCTAATCAAATATGATCTTAATTAATTTTGAAGAGTAGCATAACTTTTTGTTTCCTGTGGAAACAAAGGAATAACCTCTCTCCTAACACAGCATATTTCCTGACTTCCATTCTGAAGCCAAGACATTTCTAAAGTATATAGGCTGGTGTAATTCAGCAAACTCTTCCATAATCCATTGTCACTCAGCAGCTCTTTCTTTTTCTACATTAGCATTTAAAAAATTCAAAGTCAATAAAATACCATACAGGCTCCAGACACCCTGTGCATTTCCCATCTTTACATGGCTTATTATATTTTTATATTATTTTACTCATTCTTTAAAGACTTTATTATTTTTAAACTATTTATTTTTTTCTATGACTGTGGAAAAATTTCTAAACAGTCGTAATAAATAAAAACACAGAGCCAAATATATGGGTGAAAGCCTTAGAGAATGATCAGAGGAATAGGACCAACCACGAGCTAAACTCACCTCACCAAATCTGCAGCTTCCAAAAGGAGCTTCTTCCTGTATACTCATGATTTTATGCCTTTTCTGTTTTATTTTCTCATTGACTCTCTTAGCCCAGCTACATCACTTTCTCTTCCTACACAGCTCTGTCACTTTCTGTCTGTCCCTACAGACCTACAGACCTCTATGGTTGGTACTGGGATTAAAGGCGTGCGTCACCAAGCTTGGCTCCGTTCCCTAGTGTGGCCTTGAACACACAGAGATCCTGCCTGCTAACTAATAGGATTAAGGGTGTGTGCTACCACTGCCTGACTTCTTTGTTTACTTAAAAGGGCTTGCTATTTCTTCTGAACTCCAGGCAAGCTTTATTTATTAAAGTACAAATAAAATATCACCACATTTCAGCACAAATAAAATATCACCACATATGATGGTCTATATCCACTTTTTATTGTATCTGTTTAAAAGTTTTCTCAGTCTGGATCTCTTTACTGCATAGCTGCAGCCTTCTCTGACCACGAGGCTAACCTGAAACAACCAAGCCATTCATGGCACAGCTCTGGTGGCTAGCTCTATCCTCTTTGGTTCTCTGAGAGCCTAGCCTCATGCTGGTATGTTTAACACCCCAGTTCTGGGGAAGCTGCTGTGTCTATGATGCAGCAAATATTTTTAACTAGAACACTGGCTATTCAAGTGCTATGCTGCACAGCAGGGACTCTTAAAAGAGTCACAACTCTATATACCAAGCCTACCTGAGAGACTGATTTCTCAGGCCCTATGTAGATCTTTGAGCCTCACGTTGGGAGCCATATGTGTAATAAGTCTTTTTCTGTCTCACCAGCCAGCTTCCAAATAATGACATAAGGACTTGTTATTAATTATGAAAGCTTGGCCTTTAGCTTAGGCTTGTCTTAACTAGCTCTTATAACTTAAATTTACCCATTTATATTAATCTACATTCTGTCACAAAGCATTATTTCTATTTCATCTTGCAGATCCTGTTTCCTCTCTGTGTCTCTTAGCATCTCCTCCTTTATTTTTCCCAGAATCTTCTCTGTCCCTCGAAGTCCTGGCTATATCTCATGCCTAGCTATTGGCCATCAGCTTTTTATTACATCAATCACAGCAAATACATCTTCACACAATATACAAATATCCCACAATAGTTGCTACTTCATAACTATAATTTTGCTACTGTTATGAATCATAATGTAAATATCTGATATTTCTGATAGTCTTAAGTGACCCCTGTGAAAGGGTCCTTCAACCCCCAATGGGGTCAAGACCCTCAGGTTGAGAACCACTGGACTAAATTACCTTTTTAGAGTTGCTTATGTAAATTAGCAACTTATCTGTCAACAGAAGGCTAACTTTTGTGGTATTGGGGTAAATAATGGTTAAGCCTGTGATCTGGTTCCACAATCAAATGTACTTGGTCCCTAGTTATCAGGCGAAGGTAGGTACTCATGCAGATGACTATGTCAGAATGTACAAAAGAAGTTGTTAGAAGGCTTATTTTAGTGTCAGCTGGAGAAGTAAACAAATTTGCACAAGTTTTAAGGGATCAAATTTAATTGGTGAATAATTTTAGAGCAATTTACACAAGGTTCAGACAGAGTATCAGAATATGAGGAGAGCAAAATATGACCAGTGTGAAGTGGTGTCAAGATACTATACATACTAGTTCTTTCATGTATTCAGTGCTCACCCTTTGACATTCTATCACAAATCCTGGAATACAGAGCCCGGGTTGCTTCTACATAGAGGAACTCTTTAGGTGTTTGAAAATCCCAGGCAGAAATAGACTTAAAGTATAGACTTCTGAATATACATCCATTAAAGACAAGATGGGGGGCTGCCACAGAAGCACACACATGGGATAGTATAATCAAGGACCTCGCAGGGAATGCTGAAACACTCGCAAATAAAAATAGCGTTTTGAAGGATGTGAAGTGAAACAGATGGTCCTTAAGAATTAGACTGGGAAAACAGCCAGGATGAAAGCTTCTGAGCATCCTATGGGGCTCAGCTCTCAGAACCTGTAGTCTTTGCTCAGGTAACTGGATGAATGGGGTAAATCGTGAGTCTATGTATCTAATAATAGCTTTCCTTTACAGTATAAATGGGATTTAATTGATGAATATCAGTTACATATGCCATAGGATACTGCCCCGTCCAGCAGGGCTTCAACGGGTTCTCGACCACCCTAGGGACGGAATGATAGGACAGGAGACACAAAGGAAATACACCAAGTCAAGATTCCTGATCAAGGTGCCACTTTATTTTTCTCCAGGAGGGTTTATATAGTTCCTGCAGGGTGGGGGGAGCAAGAGGCTGTTATCTGCATAAGGTGGGGCAAGCTAACAGGATGTTTACAGGGTGAAAAGGTCAAGGGCTCTACTCAATGTCCTGTAGCTAGGCAGCCTGACTGTAAGATGATCTAGTTCCCTGTCTTATGGGGGTCTGTATTTTTCCACTAACTAGAGGATCTGTCCTAGTCCCTGACAGGATACTTTTATTCTATATGTAGTGAAATGATCACCACCATCAAATTAATATACCTATCACTTCATAGTTACCATTTTTGTTTATGTGAATGAAACCGTACACAACCTAGTGTCTTACCAATTTTAAATGTACTGCACAGTAAGATCATCACTATTGTCACCTTATACTGCAATAGACCTCCAGAAAAATTTTTCCTGTATAGTAGAAACTTTGTACCCTTATATAAACATCTCCTTATCTCTCCCCACACTTCCAGGGCCAAAGTACCACCATTCTACTATGCTTCACCTTAGTTGCAACATATGATTCAGATTACACAGTGCAGTTTCCATGTGCCTGCCTTATTTGGTGCAATGTCTATTAGGTTAATCCATGTTGTTGTAAATGACAGTCCAGTCTTTTTTTCAAAGGAGAAATATACTCCACATATGTATACAACTCTGTCACTTTGTTCTGACCCACCCACACATACTTAAGCTGATTACCTTTGTTGTTGTGAATAGTGCTATAGAAAGCATAATTGTTTGAATAGTTGATATTGTGAAGGACACTAAGATACAGGAGACAATCTCAGACTATGATTCTTGAGTAACCATTGTCTTGGATCTAAAGGAGTTTGGTTTCTGGCTCTGGCTATAGCACTAATTAGTTAGGTCTGTGAGCCTTCAGAAGATCTTTTTTTTTTTTGACTCCTCCAGAAAATGGGATATGATTAAGCGGCAATATGGCTGTTGTAGTTTTGATGGTAAATGTCTCAAAGACTCATGTGTGGAAAGCTTAGTCAACAGTGGACAGAACCAGTGATAGGTAGTGGGATCTAGCAGAAGGAAGTCTGACCTTGAAGAGAATATTGGGACTCTAGCCATCTCAAGGTGAGATGTACTACTCCACTACACATTCATGCATGATGCTCCACCTCATCATAGGCCCAAAGACACAAAGCCATACAGCTGTTAGACCTCTGAAAGAGTTAGCCAGAATAATTTTTTTCTCTTTTAAGTTGTTTGCCCCAAACATTTTGTTACAGAGACAGAGGTGTGGCTGACACAATGGTTTGAGAATCTGGAGTTTGAGTGAGAAAGCGTTTTTTCTTCCCATTTCACTGTTTGTCTGCAAGATAATCAGCCTCCCACAACACAGTAGAGTCCTTAATTGTAACATGCATGTGCATTCTTCAAGTCAGTGTGAGGATTAGGGAACATGATGGATATGAAATATGTAGAGCTGTGCTTGGGCTGCACTTAACACTACAAATATACTGTCATTACATGTATGTATGGTGGTATTGTGTTCCGATGTGTGTCTTCAGTAGAATAAATGTCATAGCATCACATGCTAACGTCATGCTGTCATGGCTCACTCAGGCACATTCCCTTTCCTAGTGTTCTGTGGGTGTCTGTCACAGGCTGAGGTGCTCACAATGGACAGCTGCTGGATATCTGGGAACTTCCTTCTCAACAACAGTGACTGTGATTAAGCTAATGAAATGTCAAAATTCTTGGAGAAGGACTACATATCTTTATGAGCACTGTACTTTTAAAAACAAGCCTTTATATATACCCAAGTCCTTTCTGTATTCATGAATATTTAATATTTTGAGAAATAATTAAATGTTTATGAGTCAAGTGAGATTTTTTTTAAAACAAAGTATTGATGAATTGTAAGAGACTTCAGACAGCTGTGTCAGTACTTTTCAGTCTGATACACTAAATATCTAAAGAAGTGAAATACAGCAGTTTCATTTAAAACAATCTCCTAGCTTCAACTGCTACTACCCTGTGGTAAGGTAAAAGAAAGCTAATAAAATAATTTTTGTTCATAGAGGACTATTTCAATTTCTTACACTAAGAACAATTACTTTCATGTAGAATTCTATATACATTGTGTGAGCAAGTCTGTGTGTGTGTGTGTGTGTGTGTGTATGTGTGTGTGTGTGTGTGTGTGTGTGTATGATAGTACAGGGTCAAACACAGTGAAAGTAAGTTAAGGATATTAATTCAGAAGACAGAAATAAAATCCTTCATCCACAAACACAAGAGTAAAACACAGCAGAAATCAGGAAAAAAACAGATTTTATCTACCATATACCTACCTTTCCTAGTTTTCTTATCTACGGCTTTTATTTGAAATACTTTTTTAGCCTTTACTGTATAAAAAATAATTATGACTAGAAAGAGAGCTCAGCAAGTAAAGGCACTTGCCAAATCTGATGGTCTGTGCTTTATCTCATTGATCTACATGGTGGAAGGAGAGACTCAGTTCCTGGAAGTTGGCCTATGACTTTCACATATGTCCTGTTTCATGTGCATGCTTGTACAAACACATAAATAAACGTAACAAAAAGTGGCCAACAAATTTAGATAAAATTCTGTTTTATGTTTGTTATTATCAATATCCATGACTGACACAGTTTTTAAAGCATTCATGCTGATGACAACATAGATTTCTATGGGCTTCACAATTTAAGATAGGGCATGGTTCCTGCATTTTCCACTAGAGATGCCACAAGCCACTCATTTCTGTTGAGCATATGAACTACAAGTTTAGTTTGGGTTGAGATACTGTGTGCAATGTATATACATATATATACACACACACATACATATATGTCAGGGACAAGGACAGAACCTCTAGTTAGTGGAAAAATACAGACCCCCATAAGACAGGGAACTAGATCATCTTACAGTCAGGTTGCCTAGCAACAGGACATTGAGTCGAGCCCTTGACCTTTTCACCCTGTAAACATCCTGTTAGCTTGCCCCACCTTATGCAGATAACAGCTTCTTTCTCCCCCCCACCCTGCAGGAACTATATAAACCCTCCTGGAGAAAAATAAAGTTACACCTTGATCAGAAATCTTGACTTGGTGTATTTCCTTCGTGTCTCCTGTCCTATCATTCCGTCCTTAGGGTGGTCGAGAACCCGTTGAAGCCCTGCTGGATGGGGCACATATATAACTAAATTATACATTTATATATATAAATATATAAAATTTTGAAAGTGTGGTACATAGAATGTAGAATGTAAAATATTTATATTTTTATTGTTTCTAATACTGAAATGGCAATATTTTGGATATATTTTAAATTTTATTTTGTTTTTCTTTTTAAATTTGGCCATTAGAAAATTTGAGAACACGCATGTGACTTGCATTATATTTCTGTTGGGCAATAATTGAATAGAGTTACTTATTTAAGGAACATAGAATCTTTTTGTACTAACCATATTTAATAGACCAAAAGTTGAATGTGGTTATACATAAGCTATTATTTGCAGTAAGATCAGAGTACTTTTTAGAAGACCTTACACCTAATGAAGGTAGGATAACAGAGCATTAGGTTATGTTTTCTAGTGTTGTGTTGCTTTATGAATAAGACTTCATGAGTCTACTCAAGCAAAAAAGCAAAATAGCTATTGTTATTTGCTTTTCCTTCCAATGCATTATTAGGATAATCACAAAAATAATTTAATAGTGAAATACCCTTTGAAGTACTTGCCAAACACAGATCCCTGGGCAAGGCTTGACATTTATAATTTTGTTAGAAATGAAGATGGTGAATTCCTCTGTTAGAGATATATACGTCTAGGCAATGACTGCTATATACATGGGCTGCCATGCAAATAATCGTTGTTCAATAAATATTTGTTGAGTGGATGAATGAATGTTGCATGCTAGTAGAGCATCCATACCCCTAGTTTGTGTGGTGTGATGAGTCCTGAGTCCTGGGAGGCCCTTGACTATCAACTTGGAATACACATGACCAAGAGCAACACATATCTCATCTTCCCAGCGTTGTCTTAATGGTGGGTAATTTAAACCCCATTTTTACATCAAAGCAAAAAGTAATGTGTGAAAGTGTTAGAATCTCATGAATTTTAAGATAGAACAAATAAGAGACTTCAAAGGAATGACATCCTGGTGACAGATTTTATAAGGCTAGGTTCACAATGACTGACATCTCCTCTCCTCTGCCTGTTGATCCATTCTATACTTTGTTGGCAAGTTTACATGGACCTCTTCAAGCAGCTAACCTAATCCTGAATGAGAAGAACCACTGCCGTCAGGCACCCTATGGTGGTCTGGGGATCCTATCTAGATTTCTCCTTGCATCAATCAACTATTAGAACAGCAACCATCTTCTTACAAGTATCATACAGAAATTGGTTTCTACTTTTCTGCTGATAAGAAACCAACACTTTCACTGTGATGTCATGACATAAAGTCCCAAATCTCCAGAACTAGTGATTAAATTATGGTTCTCACATGCTGCTTGCTATCTTTGTAATTTCTCAACACAACCGAGTAGGTAACCTGTAAGTTATATTTGAACTACATTCCAGGTGTCATTTTCCCTGCATTTAGATCTGCTAGTTAGTTAAGGAGAGGATGCAAGGCTTGACATAGCCTTAATGGGACTTTAGCTCAAGAACCTATTCTATCTTTCTTTCCTTCCTACACACATAACTCTCAATAGGGATAGTGGCTACTTAATCTGGTTGTTAGTAGGGACTGAGCATCCTTGGAGCATCATGCTCCTCTGTGCATGTTGGACATTTTCACTCTTTGGGTGATGTCTGGAGTGATCTATCTGTGCCAGTGGCTGTGTGAATATGTGTCTAATACAGAGGGATCAACCTCACATGGCCATAAATAAATATCCATACCCTCAATTCTAGTCCACAATCCCATCTAGTTTTCTATGAAGATAGTTTTCTTTTGATTTTCATTCTTTTTTCCCTCCACACTTTAGTGTTTTTTTTTTCTAAACATAGTGGCGAGGGAGTTTAAGTGATTATGAGCTCCCAAATCTCCACTGGAACTATATACAGCTTTGTAGAATATCAAAGAGGGATACATCATGTATCACTGAAGAGAATCAGCAGATTTATATCAAACATACTTCATTCTTGTTTGGAAGCTATTTTGTGGCTTTTCCTATTGTAACATGAATACATGTCTGTTCATCCCAGAAAGGACACTGATGGTAGACCAATGAACTGATCCATTCATGTCTAGCTTAGTGAGTCACTGAGCTGATTGGAGTTAGCTGTGGGTACCTCCATGAAGCTCAGTGATGAAAGGCTGTTTGCCTCAGCAGTTCTAGCTCTTGTAGCTTTGAGGAGGGACCTTGTGAATTTTATGTTTTATGAGTTTCCTGAACTTGGTAAGTTTTGTAAGTACCCTGGGTCCTAGGAGCCTCCTTCTTCATGTTTCAATTTAGAGGAAAGTCTATATAACAAAAACTATAACTGCTCACTGCTTGTACTCACATAGTAAGTATGCCTTTAATCCCAACTGGCTAGAACATATGTAAGATGGACTATGCTGGCCTGAACTAGATTTGCTCAAGGAAGCCCCTCGGGGCCCAGGTTTTGTAGGGCATTTTTCCTGGTCTCATGTTTAATACCAGAGATGAGGACCCTCTAGAGTTCACACCTACCTGTCAGGAAGATGTGTCAGTTGTTGTAAGGTGAACCAAAATAGAGGTAGAAACAGAGATAATTCACACGTCAGGATCTCTCCTTCTCTTAAGTATGATTTTAAACAACTGGAAATCTTGCCCTTTCCTATTCTCACCAAAGCAAACCTAAAATGGTCATTGCAATGGATTTAACAAAATTATCCAATACTAATATCAGATAGGAAGAGAAAACAGAAGACAGAACAGTGCACCTTAACAGGGACCCTGTTACTTATCATGAATAATAACATTGATAAAACTATTTTGTTTAACTCAGAGGTTCCATAATTCTTATCAGTTAGAAGCACTTTCAAAGATCTTGTATTTGCTGTGGGTTCTGACACCATCCATTGTGAAGCAGGCCACTTTATGCTGCTTACCATCTTGCTCAGGGCTGTGACACAGAATCTTCCTTTGACCAAGGCATATCAGGCGGATTTACTACTTCCTTCTTTCCAGGAAATCATTGTGGGATGATCCTCAAAGGCTGTGAAGTATTGTCTAGGGCAGTGGAAGAGATGGAGTTTCATCTGCCCAGGCTCTACTGAAGGACCCCCCAAAACGGCTCAGATTTCATGTCCTGGGCAAACATGGCAGTCTAGTCTAAGGTAAGTAAATGCAGGGCTTTCTGTTGTTTGAGGTGACTATAACAGAACTTGGACTATTTTAGTCTCTATATATCTCAAGATATTTCATTCCGCCATATTTTACAACTATTCTTAAGAATTTCAAGTGAAGAAAAGGGGATAACTGGCATAGTCCAAGGCCATCTCTTCTATACTTGTGAGAATGGGAATCCAGACCATTGTCAGGTGTTTGATAACAGGTCCACAACATGTTCAAGACCAACACATTGCAATAGCTTTATCCTGGGAAGTCTGAGTTGATGATGAGATTAGATTTCCTAGGTCAAAAATAAATTATCGTACACATTTAATATTTACAGTATTGTACTTATCAAACACATGAAAGTCAGAGTTTTTGCTAAGGTAACTTTAAAATTTTACTTTTTCTCCATTTTTCACACAAACCTAGAATTCCTTATGCACTTCTTGATGACTATTTATGTGTATGATTTAATATTTAGCTAAAAGATTTAATCTAAGTATGGATGTGGAAAAAGTTCTGCACATGAATATGAAAAATGTAAATAAATCTTTCCTTGAAAATGATGAAGGTCGAAAGATTGATCTTTCCATTGAGACATTTTGTTTGCCTCAGAGAAATCTTATATAAAGTCAAATCATAATTTCTATTTGGTTGTAAATGATGACACAAAACACAGCAGACCTTAAATCTAAGGAATCAGTGAAAAACTCAGCAATGCTCAGTGTTGCCAGCCATTGCTTTAACCTTTCAGAAGCCTCAGTGCTGTTTCTCCTACACAGAGACCATTTCTACACCCATTCTGTTTTTAGCAACATTCTGCTCTCATTCCCAACCCTTTTCTTTCTCTTTAATCATCATACATCAAAATTGGCTGTATTTATTGTGCTTTTCTATGGCATTTAACACACATAGACGTATTTAGCTACAACCACAATGAAGGTTCAGAATTCCTCTAACACCTTAAATTCCCCTGTGTTACTGATGGCAGCACCCTCCCCATCCTATAAGACCACTTCACAACAGTTGTCCCTTTTTACCTCCTTTTCTATATTTTAAAAGGACACTTCTGTATTCAAAGAAGAAATATAATAATATGGTTCAAATTACAGAAAGAAAAACCTCAGAGTGGAAATTCAGTAACTATAAACTTGAAAGAAATTCAAATATGTACACCACCAACCAACATTTTTCACTATGGCTCCCTCATCAAGTTCATGGCACCTGAAAATTATTTTGATAACTCTTTCCCAATTCTCCCAACAAAACTTCATACAAGACCATTCTAAGTGTCTAGGGAAGATTAATTCACTATATACAATGGCTTTTTTAGAATCGACTGAATTGAATCTCTTGTAAAAACAGCTGGAAGAGTCTAATAGGCTAATTATTAAACAGGAAAACCCCACAAGATGTAGGAAGATTTAATTATTCACTTAGGTCCATCAAAGAATTAAAATATAAGAAGACACCACCACCTCTGCCATAGAATATGACATTAGTATAACAACATTTATTGATGATAAATATTCAATCATTAAAGAGCTTAAAGTTCAATTTCATGAGATAAGACATACTTGCAATATAGTTAGTATTAGGTGGAAAGTGCATGGTGTGCAATGGAGCTAACACAGAGCTGGATCCATGAATGTTAGATGCATACACATGGGTGACCTTTTCAAGAAGGACTTTAAATAAATTTATTTTGAGTCTTAAACTATTTTTTTGGTTTTAACTTTTTGAGTCTTAAGCCATTTTTGTTTTTAACTATTACATGACATCACATTTTCTTCAATGCCAGATATCCAGTAACCTGATGTTTGTGAGTATTTATTTTGGTTATGATGGTCTTTTTAACATAGCAACTTACCTGCTCTTCAGTCCTCACATCAGAGTAAAGCACAAAACTACATATTGCTGTAGAGATTTTTTTTTTGTAGACATCTAAGTACAAAATGCATTGATTGAAAGTAAGAAAGGCTGTGAACAGTAGAATCTGTTGAACTTGCCACTATCCATTTAAAATTCTTCAAAGTGGAGCTGAGGGTCTCCTGAGGACGAACATGTGCCTGTGGGTTGCCACAAAGCAGGGTGCTCTGTTCTTCCAGCCCTTTCTTCTACTAGCTGCCACATAGACTTCAGAAATTATTATACTACATATTATTTAATATATCTTTCTACTATTTCTGGTTCCCTGGTTGAACTTCAGCTAAAATAAGCCCGTTAAACTGTTGATATGCAGTCACTCAAGTGTTCCATATTGTCATTATCTGCTGGTTTTTGACTTCCCCAGAAGCTCATCCTGAGACAAGCAGTTTATTCAGAAGATGACCCCAGGATTACAGTTAGGGGATTCGGGAAGTCAGCTAGGAAGCAGCAAATCAAGGCTATACACTGGCTGTTTTGCTCATGGGCAACTGAGATCACAGCTGGAGACATCTGGAATGCCAAGCGAATGGTTTCAGTATTATCTCAGCCTAGCAGTAAATAGTGAGGATGAGTGAGTGTCAGTCAAATTTTCAGTTACCATTGCTTAAGGGGCTTCTAAAGTCATTGAAACTAGCCTCACTTAGGACGTGCCCTGTCCTTCTCATATAGTTCCCTCATCTAAGAAAAATCAAAGACTTAGTTTTATAAGTCTTCCCTGAAAGTGAAAAGTGAGTGTACCATGGCTGGGGAGAGGTGCTCTGTTGGGATCTGTTGTACCTTCTCACTCTCACAGATATGAAAATAGTCTAGGCAGATCATTTGTTTGAGGGAAGTAGTTAGTGTAGCCCATCACAGTTCTGTTTCCAAAACCTTCTTAGATACTTTCCTACAGAATATATAACTGATAATAATAATAATAATAATAATAATAATAATGTTTGTGTTGATAGTGATATTCTTATCAAGAAAGAAGTTGTCTTCTTCTGTCACACTAAGTTTCATGAGTGTTTGTGATATGTTTGCCCATGAAAAATGGACTTGTGTCCGTAGTAGGACTTTCTTGTTGGACTTTTTTGCACTGTCAGCCACCAAATAATGACACAGAGACTTATTATTATTTTTGAAAGCTTGGCCTTCTTTAGGGGGTGATTGTTTGAGCCATGTCCTGAAGCACCACCCCTAGTGAGGTAGCAGGTAACTGTTACGCCTGCCTGTGACCTTGAGGTACCTGCCCCTGGGGTATGGCCACTGGGGGACCCTTAAGACCTGGGATGCACATATGTACTCTCTCTTTGCTACCTTGTGGTTTTGGATACTGAGATATTGGACCAAGCAAACCAGCATGGAATATAGCTCAACTTTTCCGGACTCTATGATAAATCTCCCATAGTTGTGAGTTAACCTCCAAATAAATTCCTTTACTCATTAAATAGACTCCATGGATTAATCCCATTAGACATTAGCTTAGGCTTGTTCCAAATTAGCTCTTATAACTTAAATTGACTTGTTTCTATTTATCTATGTTTTACCATGTGGCTTTTTACCTCTCCTTCCTTCTGTACATCCAACTTGCTTGTGTCTTGCTGACATCTCCCCTGTGCCTTGGTTAATCCCCTGAGTTCCTCTGCCTGAAAGTTCCTCCTACCCTCTTCTGCCTATCTATTGGCTATCCATCTTTTCATTAAAACAGTCACAGTGACACATCTTCACACAGTGTATAAATATCCTGCAACAAGGTCCCTTTTGCTTCTGAGGTACAGACTCTACCATAGCTTCAGCATGTGCCTTGTGAGCATGGACAAACTAGGAAAAAGTTTGCATTGGAGGTATGGGTGTTGGTGATGCTTCACAGTGGCAACCTGGAGAGATAACTGCACATGGTTCATTTCTTCTTCCTCTTTCTCTTCCACACTAAAAAGTTAATTTTCTCAATATTTTTCTTTTCACCAAAGTTGGCTCATATCATCTGGGTAATGTTTCAAGCAAATCCTCTAAATGACATATGTAGCACCTTTCTGAAGGTTGTGCCAAGTACAGCAAATTTGAGGACAGGGAATAACATTTTTTGAGCACGTAGTCTATATCTTGCATTGTGTGCTCAAACTATTTTGCTTTATTTTCTGAAGATGAGAGGCTATGAGTCTCAGATGTATAGATTTCTGTGCTTATGGTTGCATAAGCACTTCTCTCCCCCCGCCCCCGTCTTTCTCTCTGTGTGTGTGTGTGTTTGTGTGTGTGTGTGTGTGTGTGTAAACCAGAGATCAATATCAAATATCTTGCTCAATCATTCTCTTATTTTTTGAAACTAGAGCTCTCAATGAACCCAGAGCTCACTAATTTTGGTAGACTAGCTATCCAACAAGCCCCAGTGATTCTTCTACTTCCATCTTCCCAGCGCTGGAATTGCTGATACAGTGCTTAATCTGCATGTATGGTGAGGATCTGAACTCAGGCCTTAATGCTCATGTAGCCAGGACTTTACCAACTGAGCTGTTTCCCTATGCTCTAACAAGATAAGGTTTATTATTTCACTTATATAGGTGAGGAAATTGACTATAGAGAGAATGGACAGTTTGAGGCTAAATGTGCTAATCTGAGATTCAGAACCAGGACATTTATCATTACAGAAGATGTTCTCATCAGCCATTCATAGTGCCTGACTCAGAGAGATTTGATGGCAGAATACACAAGAGATTGAAAATGATGGCAGGGATGACAGAAGGCTGAATTTTGGTTACTGACAAAGAAAATTGTTGGAACAGGATGTGACATGAGTACCCTATTAGAAAGTCTCTAGGACACCTTTGCAGGGAGAGTGGAACTTGATGACATATGCAGAAGGAGAGCAAGGTGCACACAGCAGGAAGCAGAATGCAACTGTTTTGGTCAAGGAACATCATGGGAATTTTACTGTGGGCTCTGAGAGCTGAGTATGCTCACATTGCTATTTTAAAGACTCTGATGGCATCGAGTATCAATCCAAATGATGCTTCCCTTATGTGGCCTTCCCAGACATTAACGGAGCTGCTTTGCTTTGACCATACTTCCAGAACATTCTCTTACACTTTGGAGTGCAATAGTTTGGGGTACTTAGAGTCTAGGTTTAGTTATACAGCCAAAATGTAGCCTCAATCTCTTCCTACCTGTGATCTTGGCAGTGTCTTTTTAACCAATCCTCACTCAATTTTTCTTATGTGAAGAGTAATCATGGTACTTGCTTGGTAAAGATACTGTGGGGTATAGATAGAATGTCAAGTTGAGACTTCCAACTTGAGTTGCCTTTGTGTTCCTGAAGCCAATTAGCAATTATGGAGATATTTTTGAGATTTACAGCTAGGAGAGAAGATTGTTACAGGCATTTAATGAGTAGAGAACAGAGAAACTGCTAAATAATCGACAATGCCCTTCCCAACTTCTAAACAAAGCCATATGGCCCAGCATGTATTGATTTGGTGATCCTAGGTGGGAGGTTTTAAGTAGATTAAGTGTATGTTGAAAATATGTATGCACACACCCACAAAGGCAAATGTGTGTGTGTGTGTGTGTGTGTGTGTGTGTATACATGTGTATGGGTGTGCATGCCAATAATTTCTTGTTAGAGAATGTATATTATGTACCCACACAAAAAGTATGTATGTACATAAACATATACTATGTATATATGTACATATGTATTCCCAATATCTTCATCAGTCTTCAGTAGTGCTTGTTCACAGAACTGATAGAAGCTCTGCCATCAGTCCTCAGTGACTAAAGATACAAGCCAAAGCAGAAGTAATAATCAAACTTTTAATCACTTACAAACTGTGATGGGATTGCAAGGTAACCAGGATCTAAGTCACAGACAGTACAACTGCCCTTTTTTCCACTGAGCATTGTGATACAGTGTGTCAATTATGCGGTAGAGGTCAGTATATGAGGAAAAGAAAGTCTTCTACAGTTTTGTGGACCAGAAATGCAGGGGAAGGGTCTGGAGTTTTAACATACATAGCAGGGAAAGTGTTCTTCAAGGTTTTTCACATCCCAGGCAGAATGTGGCAGAGTGCTAGAAGAGGACTTTTGCCCAAGCTTCTGATGAAGAGGCCCAAGAAAGGGCCATCCGGAGAAAGGAATGCTCTATGAGAAAAGCATGACTAGACAGTGAGGTCTGAGTCTTGATGAGTCCCTGCAGAGAACACTATGTTTTTGCTATGCCTAGGTCTGGTGTGCCCAGGCCTGATTCCTTTGTAATGCCTGCCAAGTGGAGCCCTTACAAAGGCCTCCACACAGGGGCTTTGGGCCAAGAGCTGGACTTCTAGGGATGAATTCACCAGTGTGAAGAATCATAAGAAAAAATATATGTATGAACAAGATTAATCACAGACACTTTTCTATTTGACTAGCACCTACGTGATAACCCATACACCTACAGATTTAGAGGTTATTTTGGGACACAGGAGTGAGTTCCTAAGTAACTGCACTCCATTTCTGTCATTATCATAACATTTTCAACAAGATGTGTTTTATTTTCTTGCTTGGGCTCAGATAGAATAAGAGACCATTTGGAGTTGGCTTACGCTCAACTTCAGTGGGTGAATTTAATTGTTTATGACCAAACTTGGGCCTGTTGAGAAAGCAGTTCTAATATAAAAATACTGAAATAAAATTATACTTATGAAAACTATAACTTAGCCGCTCTGTGGAGCTGGCCCAGAGCAGAGCTTCCGAGGCATCTGCAGAAGCGCTCTGGCTGGGAAGACTCTATGAATTCTGACAGTTGTAATTGGTGCCTCTGAATACTCAGTTCTCTGTGCCTAATTGCATTTTTGTTTTCCTGTGACATCAGAGTGATCATAAGTTGTTTGTTAGCAGTCCATGTGTAATCTCTAGGAAGTTCTTCAGAAGGTAAGTGTGACAAGTGGCAAGTTTTCTGCATGTGTGTATTGGTCCAAGATGGCGGCACAGGGTGGGAGGGTGCAAGGGCGAGGAAGCATTCTCCTGACAGGAGGGCACTGCCAAGCTAAAAGCTAATGGGATGGAGTGGTATGCTTTTCTGGTTATTTCTTTGTTTTGTTTTTGTTGTTATTGCCAGAACAAACTTCCAGAGGTTTTATGTATTGTAAACAAAAGAGGTTTAGCTCTCATTTCAGAATATTCCAGAACATGGCGCCAATGTCCTCTTGGCTCTTAAAAGTGCCTCCTTGGCTGAATCACAATCTGGTGAATTCAGTAATCGCGGGGGGATGGTGAGAAGGAGAGGTCTCATGGCAACATGGAAAGTCCCAGAAGTTAGGTCACTCTTTACAAAACAGACAGTCCTTTTTTTTTTAGTTTTATTTTATAATTTAATTTAATTTTACATATCAGCCATGGATTCCCCCTCCTGCCCCTATGAGCGAGAATTGTTGAGACCAGGGTTGGATAAAGCACAGGGACAAATAGCTAAACGAATGGAAACACATGAACTGTGAACCAATAGCTGAGGAGCCCCCAACTGGATCAGGCCCTCTGGATAAGTGAGACAGTTGATTGGCTTGATCTGTTTGGGAGGCATCCAGGCAGTGGGACCGGGACCTGCCCTCAGTGCATGTGCTGGCTGTTTGGAACCTGGAGCTTATACAGGGACACTTGGCTCAGCCTGGGAGGAGGGGACTGGACCTGCCTGAACTTAATCTACCAAGTTGAAAACAGACCTTCCTTGAGCTGGGCCAGGGTGACAATAAACAGAGTCTCACAAGAATTAGTCCCTTCTGGGGGCATCATATCAAATATCTATTCATCATCATCATCATCTTCTTTTTTTAAGATTTATTTATTTATGATGTATACAGTGTTCTGTCTGCACGTATCCCTGCAGGCCAGAAGAGGACATCAGATCTCATTAGAGATGGTTGTGAGCTACCATGTGGTTGCTGGGAATTGGGGCTAGAGAGATGGTTCAGAGGTTAAGAGCAGTGCTTGCTCTTCCAAAGGTCCTATTCATCTTCTTCTAAGCCTCACCTCTGAAAAACTCCATGCCTTAGCAACATCACCACACTTAGGACCAAACTTCTAGCAAGTGAAACCTTGTGAGGAGTAACCACATTGAATCCACAATGTCTTAGTTTGCTTCCTATTGCTGTGATGAAGACCATGACCAGAAGCAAATTGGGGGAGAAAGGGCTTATTTGGATTACATGTCTCATTCACAGTCCATCACTGAGGGGAAGCAAGGCAAGGACTCAAGCAGGGTAGGAACCTGGAGTCAGAAAGCACAGCAGAGAATATGGAAGAATGCTCCTTACTGGCTTAGTCTTCATGGTTTGCTCAGTGTGCTTCCTTATACAACCAAGAATCACCTGCCCAAGGATGACACCACCCACAATCAATCAATCATTAATTAAGAAACTTCCCATGGACTTGTCTACACACTATCTGATGGAGTTATCAGTTATCTTCTCACCTGATATTTTCTCTTCCCAGGTAATTCTAGCCGTTACCAAGTTGAAAAAAAAAAAACAAAAACAAAAAACTAACCATCACACATAGCAATTTGGACTATCATGGCCAAGAGTTATGGACATCCAGTTGCTGGGGAGAGTGGCTGAGGTGCTAAAAGAACATACTTTACAAGTATGAGGACCAGAGTGTAATTCCAAGAAATCATATAAAAAGCCAGGTGTGATAGTCAGAAACTTGAACTCTTCAAGATGGTGAGGGGGCATATAGACATGAAGATCTCTGAGGTTTGTTGACTATTCAGCCTAGTCTATTTGCCAAGATCCAGGCCAGTGAGAAATCCTGAGAAAATCCATGAGAAAAGAAATTCATGAAAAAAGAATATACTGGATGGCTCTTGAGGAAGGACATCAATCAGTGTGTGCACACATATGCACATGAACACACACACACACACACACACACACACACACACACACAAACACACACACACACACTGTAAAGTGAAATAAATGCTTATCTGGATTGAAGAAATTCCACTCTGATGGATGATAGGATTTAAGCGGCCCAAGAAGAAAGCAGGTGCTGAGTCTCTGGCATTTGACTGGAGTTAGACCAGCATCCTAAATTTGTTGTTGAAGGTTTGCCATGTGGGGTTGAAAACTTCAGCATTTTCCCACCCTGTTCCCACCTATTGCAGCTGCTCCTGGCTCTCTTGCTCTTTATCTTTGCACTCACATCTGACATACGATGAGGCTCTTCTGACATTGTTTACAGCACCTCTCCACTGGCAAGACACTAATTCACACTCCCAGTTACTTCTGCCACCAGTCACAAAAATCTAGCTTTCCCTGTACTACTTTCAGGCTGCAAGCACAGAACCCAAACATCCAGTTTAGGGCCTTAAGATTAGGAACCTTAAGATGTCCAGAATTTCTGTCCATTAAAGCCTGGCATCTCTCTTCTTATAAGCAATTCAAAAAACCAATTCTATTATTTTGAATTTCTGTAATCGAAGTGGCATTTTAAAGTAAATTTTCTAGCTGTGTAATTCTAGAGGTTTATTGACCTTGAATTTCTCTCTTTTATATGTGTTTTGATTGCTCCTTAAGCACACGTTCAGAATTGTCAGAAAAATTTAGTCAGACTTCAGTGTTTTTCTTAATCAGTCCAAAGAGTGATCAGGGAGACTCTAAGCATAGACAGAACAAACCTTGGGTTTCACACTGAATAGTGCATGAGGGATAGGAGACAGGGTGAGGCACTGCAGAGCCACTCACGATGGAATAAGGACCATCAGGCCGAGCCACCCATCTACACACCTCATGATCTTTACCCCAATCCCAGGGACTTCTTGGATGTTAGGGTCTGGTCTTCTCCACAGTTGTCCTGCATGCACACGATGTCTGTGATGCTGCTTCAGCTAGTTTCCCTTCTGTTCTTCATATTGAAATGTTTCTTGTGTCTTCACAATTCCCACAACATCTGAATCAATTTCCACTCATTTCACAATAAAACTGAAAGAAAGCACACATCTACTGACCATGTTCTTCCCAGCAGCTACTGCCCTTCTTCCCTTTGAATAAATAACTTACTTACAAAACATGGCCTTTACGTGCTGTGTCTGACCTCTTCCTTCCTCCTCATTATGGACACTTGCTCATCATCCCTTCCTCCTGACAGCCTCTGTGTCCACTATGATTCGGTGATCATTAATTCTTCATGTAAACTTACATAACTTCAATGCTTCCTCTTCCCTAAAATCTTTTTTTTTTTAAACTTGGCATCCAAAACAGTTCATTTCTGTTCTGACCTTTGTCTCCAAGAGCTGCTTTTCTTTCAGAGGCGTTTCTCTTGTCCTGAACTTTACTGATATCTTCTCTTGATCCTCAGCCTCAAGGCTCCAGTCTGATAATTAGTTTCCTCTACACAGTATTGCCGTGCTGCACTCATAGCGGGTGATGACTTTCTTTTTCATCTCATTAATGCTGTTATCTGTACTTAAGGTAGACAGTATGAGCAAATAAGCCCCCCCAACACACATGAAACAATTACTATAGTCACAACAGACCCACCTCCCCATGTACTTACCATGTGGGTGTGATGAGATCAACTACAATTTAATCTCTTAGCATTTTTTCCAGTTTGTAACAATATTTTTAAATGCAATTTAATAATTATATTATTATACAATTAGATCTGTTATACATTAGATCTATGTACCTAGTAATTTTATACTACTATAGGTCCATATACTTTAATCTACATTTTAACTCTCCAACATCTCTGTCCCTGGTAGTCAGTGTTCTAGAATGTACTTCTTTATATTTCATGTGGTTTTTATATTTTCCATATAGGTGGAGTCATGGAGCATTTTTTAAGAGTGATTTCACCTCATATTACAACAAATGGTAATATTTCATTTCTATGCCAAATAATATTCCATTATAAGAAATTGTAACAAAAGTGTTGCCTGTTCATCTGCTGGTAGACACTACATGGTTCCCATATCTGTCTTTCATGAGTAATGATGTAATAGACATAGTAGTGCAGATATCTCTCTGAGGTGATTCCTTTTCTTTGTGTGTACATTCAGATGAAATATTGCTGGATCATAGGATAATTCTATTTCTGTCTTAAATGTCTCCTCTATATTATTAAAGTTCAGTGCCAAATTCTATACTGAAGCATCTAAATTTCAATTTGAAATTAATGCTTAAACGTCTATTCACTTAGAATCTGTACCTGACCCAAGACCTCTCCTCTCAGTTGATGACAATTCACCCTTCTTGTACTCAATGCATTCATTTGGAATCATAAGATGACCTCATATCCAACAGTCCATGCCCCCTTGGAATTCAAGAGGAATATCTATAGCAGTGGTTCTCAACCTTTCTAAAATGCTGTAACTTTAATATAGTTCCTCATGTTATGGTGACTCCCAATTATAAAATTATTTCTGCTGCTACTTCATAACTGGAATTTTGCTACTGTTGTGAATCATGATGTACATATCTGTATTTCCCGACGGTCTTAGGTGATCCTTGTGGAAGGGTCATTTAACCCCCCCCAAAGTGGTCACTTTTCATAGGTTGAGAACTTCTGATGAAAGCCTAATCCTCATTTCCTTACAACCCCACCTTCTTTCAGCATTCCCAGTTCCTCCTCCTCACCTAATCATACATGACTCTGTCCTTACCCCTCTACAGGTTGTTTTCCATGGTATACTGCCAAAAAGAGGAATTTTAAATATAATTTCATTCATCCACTGCTTAACTCCCACCCCCAACAGCTCCAAAAAGCCAACACTATTGGCATTTCTAAGATCCATGAGACACTTTCCTCTTACCTTGTGGTATTGTCTTTCTACCCTTTCCTCATTTATACCTCTTGGACCTTAACATTTCTTACAACCCTTAGACAGGTAGGCTTTCGTCATATGGTTTTTATTTAGCTCTCACCACTGTTTGAGTTGAACCTGCCCTATAAATCCCCATGGCTTATACTCTCCCCTCAAGTCTTTTTCTCCATTCACCTGATAGTCCTGTTGAAACTTACATTTCCAGTCTTCACCAACCTTCCCCTTCTCTTCTCTGGTCTCTTGTAGCTTGTTAGGTAGTAATTTGATAAGAAGTTATTATTTGAAACTCACAGAGAAGTGACTTTCTATACAATCATTCTATATAAGTGGTTGCAGCCTTTAAACTCACTCTGGGGTATAAGACGACAAATTCCATAGCATTTATTTCATACAAACATAATGATTAGTGGGAACTTTGTACCTGTGAAGTACTATCTAAATGCCTTATAGTAGGGATGTTTGGAGCTGAGTATCCCTTTAAGTGCATTTACACTTCTTTCCACCTCTCTCCAATAGCTTTTAATCTTGTGAAAAATAAAGCATTAACTACTTACCAAGGAACAGGGTTTACAGCTTTCTAGGTGACCAGAGTAATGAATGGATCTGCAGGAAAGGTGGGCCATCCATATTGTCACATTCAGGTCCCTAAACTTTATATTCTTTTCTACCAGAAACTCATCTTCAAGAAAGTGTCTGAAAATTGTCCATGGCCACACTGTTTAATATATAGAAGGCTACAAAAATCCATATCTCAAACACTTTCCTTCTTTCTAACACACAAAAGAAATAATATATCTGTTAGCATTTCATAGCCTAAATGTAGCCAAATGTATGTGTGTGGTGAGTGTGCCCATGTATGTATGCAAATACGCTCACTGATTGAGAACTATATGTTTTTCTTCACAAAGATTGGGACATGTAGTCTTCAAAGCCATTTTGTTCCATCATCTTTTTTTTCTTTCTTTTCTCTTCTCTTCTTTTCTCTCTCTCTTTTTTAACATCAGAGATAATAAAGTCCAGAGCAATTAAATGACTTGTCCATGGTCCCACAATGGCTCAGTTGCTCTATTCATGGGAAGCCATCCTTTGGGTTGCCTCCTCATTCTCTGCTCATGAAATCTTTTAGGAGAGGTTGGCAGCCAATCTCATACTCTATTTGCCATAATGACAATGTTAAATATTATATAATGATGGCAAAACCTGGCTTATGTTTGGACTAGACAAAATGTTGTAGGAGTGAGAACAGCCCTCTGTGTCCAGTAGCCATTTATCATTGGCATGTGGTTAGATGGATACTTTCTATGGTGTCTCACCCCAGTTGTCTCCAACACTCTCATTATGAAAAGTTAACTGTTGTTCTGAGATTGCATATTTACATTCCTTGACTCTGTAGGATCTTGTTCCTGATTAAAGGGCCCATGGCTGCCAATTCTCTGTGAAGGCGGCTTCTGCTGAAGCCTTGATAATCATTTTTATGCATCAAGGAAAGCACAAGGAGCATCGAACCATAATCATTTCTATAAACATAGACAAGCCGTAAATTGTGACTGATACAAATTAAACTATGTTCCTCAGTAATTATATTTTAGAGATTGTGAACCACATACCCAAACACAATTTTAAAATCAGAAAACTATAATTGCATGTTTAGTGCCTAGCACTTTTTGCATGTTTTTTTCTCTGCATGAGTTATTGCAAAGAAATTGGTTTCCTGGGCACATCAGGAACAGGTTCATTGGGCCATTGCCATGATTGCCATTGCATAATATTATTCTCATTATGTCAGTCATCTTCTTTTGAAGGAAGATGTAGGGCCTTAAGCCATCACACAAAAGAGTAACTAAGTCTTCCCAAGTGTTTCTTCTAGTTGGCTTTGCTTTAGCCCTGTCACCCCTGTGCTACCATTATGGATACCTCGAGTACCACTTCTTTCAGCCATTACTAGTATCTCCCATTAGTCTACATCCACATCTCCTGTTACTACTCCCTATAGCAGCTTTATATCAAGCTCTGCTGAGTGTACACACACACACACACACACACACACACACACACCACAACTGAAAAAGTAGTTTTATGTTACCTTTAGTATATGTGGTGAATAATGCCACAGAAATTGTCAAGACTGGCAGAAACTTAAGTTACTAGAGATGTTGGTTGTCAACAATAGGTTGCATGACAGCACACAAGGCCATATGTCTCGTGGTTTCTTTATAATCAGATTCCCAGATATAAGTTAGCATCCTGATTGTTCATTTAGAAATTGGGTACTACAGTAAAAAGTGGAGATATGGGAAAATCAGAAAAGGGAAGGAAGAAAGTCAATGGGATTTGTTGACAAAAAAGATGTCAGTTGGTGGGCAAATGGAGGTGAGTCTTGCTGGTTCACACTGAGAACTTAGACCCTGGAGTCTGAAGACATAGGAACTCTTCTTACCCACCCATTCACCCTTTATTGACTAAGGGATTCTGGTGGGGCATTGCCATTTCCACCACACTCCTATTTTCTAGTTCATTCCTTTCCACAGAGATGCACGTTGTCAAGGTAATAAACTTCCCTGGAGTTTCACATAAGCCCCTGGACCGCAGTCTGCCTGTCACCATCACCCCAGCATCATCCCCTCTGCATCTCAGGTTCCTTTTAGTGTTTTATCAAAAATGAACCAAAGTCTTTTCTCCACATTGGCTTCAATGATCCCAGCTAACTCCTGCCAAGTCACCCACCTTTTCTTTTGATAACAAAAACAATGAAAGGAGAAACAATGAAAGGCTTGGCTTGTATTGCATCAGTACATCACTATTGCCCCAAATGCTTGTGCCTAGGAACTCCGCTCTTCATTTCACAGTTATTGAAATTTGACTCTCCTCTCTTCATTTCAAGCCATGGCCAAACTGAGCTGACTCATTGCCTAAATTTTCATCATCTTTCTAGCTTGATTGTTATGTTTAGGTTCCCTTAAACCTAGGACACTCAGATCTACTTTTCTGCCAACTTTACTAATTCTTTGGATTTTGGCTCATACAGCATTTTTTTCCCTAGAGCCCTTCCCTGGTCTAAATTAAGGTTTTCTCTCAGATATTAACACTGTTTCTTTCTTTTCTCTTACCATATAACTATCAGTGAATCATAGTTTGAGTTGGTCACACAGTGGTCATCCCTCTCCCTCAAAAGAACATTTGCATCATGAGAGTGAAGCCCTCATCTGTGTCTTTCAGACCCATCTCTTCAGCAGCCAGAACAGTTTCTATTCTATATGTGCTCAGTAAATATTCATTGAATGATGAAATGTATTTTCTTTCCCTATACTTAATCCTGGCTAGATTCACAGTATGTGATGGAAAAAGTATAGAAAACATAGAGAGGTCCTACACTATTAATGAAAGCCATGGAAACAAGGGTATAGTTTTTCTCGACAGGTGGAGAATGTGTCCCTGAAAACTCTGAATGCTAGGCAAATGCAGAGAGTCTGTTTTGTAGTAGGAAATTAATCACTGGGCAAGTGTCTCTAGTGGGATGAAGGAACCTTTGGATATACACTCAAGAGTGGTATAGTTGGATCCTGAGACAGATAGATTTTTCAGCTTCCTGAGGAACTGCCACACTGATTTCCATAGTGACTGTATAAATTTGAACTCCCACCAGCAATAGTTGAGTATTCTCCTTGATCTGTGTTGTCATCAGCATGTGCTATCATTTGTTTTCTTGAACTTAGCCATTCTAACTAGTGTAGTAAAGTGAAATCTCAAAGTTTTGATTTCTATTTCTCTGATGATTGAGGTTGTTGAACATTTCTTTGGGTGCTCCTCAGCCATTTGTGTTTCCTCTTTTGAGAATTCTGTTTGAGATCTGTACCCCATTTTTTAAGTGTTCATTGTTGCTCTATTCATAATAGCCAGAAATTGGAAACAACTAGTGATGTCCATCAATGGTTGAATGGGTATAGATAATATGGTATAACTACACAAAGGAATGTTACTTGGATGTATTTTTTTAAAAAAGGAAATAATGAAATTCACGGGTAAATGGATGGAGGCAGAAATAAAATCATCCTGACTAATGAACCTGTATTTAAAAACATAGATATGGTATGTATTCACTTACATGTGGATATTAGCTGTTAAATCTTCAATAAGCAGGCTACAATCCATATAAATAGAGAGGTTAGATATAGAATAATGGACTAGGGAGAAAGGGTTGGAACTCTACAAGAAAGGAAAATAGTTAGGGATGGGTGTGGGGGACTGGAACAGCAGGGCCAAATTTGGAGAAGGAGGGAAGGAGGGGGTAAGAGACAGAATATGGGAAAGGACAGCTAAAACTAAGGGACATTTGAAGTATTGTATGGAAACCTAATACAGTAGAAGCTTCCTAAAATATATGCATATATGAAGGTGATCTAAACATAATTGCCAAATAACAAAGGAGACAGAGCCCCAAGTGGACATCTCTCATTGCCAAACGAAGCTCCCAGTTCTGAGAATAGTTTACATTTAATTAAGTTGCTGGGCAAAGGATCTCCCAGACAACTCAGGCTATTGACAAGGCTGTTGGTTGCCCTCCATAAAGTGACAGTAAAGCCCTATTGTTAAAGACAACAGCTACACAACTTATTGAACATGGAGAAGTTGAGCTGGTGCCGCCTGGAGCCTTTACCCATATTGACTAGTTTTCA
>CABHPH010152993.1:0-12912 GCA_902168325.1 Peromyscus nudipes | reverse complement strand
CATGGCTTACCGGCATCTTTACATGCTGCTTGTCCTGGCGGCGGCTGGCAGTGTCTCCTTCCACCTTCTTGTTCTTTTCTCCTCTCTGTTAGTCCCGCCTATACTTCCTGCCTAGCCACTGGCCAATCAGTGTTTTATTTATTGACCAATCAGAGTAATTTGACATACAGACCATCCTACAGCACAAAACCTTTTATCTACAATGGTGTCCTGCAAACAAAAGGCACTAGTGCAATAATGGAACAAAGCTCGTGGCAGTAACCAACCACTATCTGATTGGATTTAAGGCCACTCCGTGAAATGGAAGCCATCCTCAACACTGCTTAGGTGGCCAAGAACCTGAGACTAGATCCAGTGATGTAGGGCAAAACCAAATACTACTGTTCTGCTAAAGGGACATAATGAAAAATGACTCCAAAAAAAAAAAAAAAAGCAAAAGCAAAAAAGACTCCTAACAACCTTCTACTCTACTCATAGATCAATGTCTTTCTCATCAATGATCAGAAAAGCTTCCTCCTGCAGTATGCAGGAAAATACAGAGACACACAGCTGAAAAATGTGCAGAGAGTGAGAAACCTTGGAACACAGGCTTAAATGGGATGTCTCCATCAAATTCCTCCTTTCAGGGATTAGGGGACCCTGTGGAAAAGGGGACATAAAGATTTTTAAGAGCCGGAGGATTTACATGAAACAAGGCCTTCTGAGTTTGAACCTTTTCATAAAGTAGCAATGAAATAGCAATGAAATAATTTTGTGTTTGGGGGTTACCACAACATAAGGGACTGTATTAAAGGGTCATAAGCTATCCACTGTCTGATCGGATTTAAGGCTACTCCATGAAATGGAAGCCATCCCCAACACTGCTTAGGTGGCCAAGAACCTGAGACTAGATCTAGTGATGTAGGGCAAAACCAAATACTACTGGTATTGGGAGATACATTACAGGTCCTTTATGTATATATTATGGTTTCCAGTTTTGTGTTTTTACGGGATTCCTTTTTTTGTGAAAGTGTGTGTCTCTGAATCTCTTTCTTGTACTATTTCTTTGGCTGTTTTTCTTCTATTTGTTTATTCTGTCCTATTCTGGTTGGTTTGTTTTTATTTTATCATGTTGTATTTTTTTAATGCCTGCTGTATTTTAATGAGAGAGAGAAAGAAAGAGCATATATTTGGTGGGTGAGGAAGTGGGGGGATTCTGGGAGGAGTATGGTGAGGGGAAATTGTAATAAAAATATATTGTATGAAGAATTTATTTTCAGTTTAAAAAGTAGTTATTGGGGGTTAGGGATTTAGCTCAGTGGTAGAGTGCTTGCCTAGCAAGCACAAGGCCCTGGGTTCAGTCCTCAGCTCCGGAAAAAAAAATAATTATTGGATAAAACGGCTAATCATTGTACTGATGAGATGGGATTAGCAAGTAAAGGCACCTGCTGTTGAGCGTGATGACCTGAGTTTATTGCCCAGATCCTGCACAGTGGGACTGATTTCTGAAAGTTGTCTTTTATCCACTAGCCTCACACTGTGGCACGTGCACCTACACAAGTACATGCACACCAACATATTAAGTAAGTAAATAAATATACAATAAAATAATGTAAAACCTGACCACTTGTCTTTACGAAAAGGTCCAAACTCATTAGCACACTGAGCTGTATCCTTCATGAACTGCTACCTGCTGCTTCCTTTGCTTCCATACTTCCTGTAGGACTTCATCACTGCAGCCACATATGTGCTTTTGGACACCTGCTGCAGGCTCATACCCACACACTCAGAGAAAGAGCCGGTCAGTTGGTTTTCTTCTTTCATTTGCCTGTGCCTTTGCATGTGCTATTTCTTTTGCTCATACAAGCCTTCCCCTTTCCTTATTCCCCACCCTTCCTGGTAGGCTTTCCTTGTGAGCAACGGCTTCTCTGGAAGATAGGCTTTGGACACCTTTTATCGGGCCTTCCTGTACCCACTGTAGGTTCTTCATCAGAGTAATCGTCAGTTTTTAAATTTGCAACTGACTTAGACAAAGGGAAGAATGGCCATGGTTCTTGCCTTTACTCAAGGCTGCTTAACTTGTGGAGAAACTCAAGTTCCTGGTACATATGAGCTGCCCAGGAAACTCTCATGAATAAAAGTGAATAAATACATACATAAGTAACAGAGTTTGGAATTGTATTGAAATGGGAGCATGAGACATGCAATCAGAGATTTCACAAAGATGTTATGATAGGACTATGTATGATATAGGCTTTCAAGATGGCTTAAAGGGTCCCTAGGCTATGATTCTTTTAATATAGTCCCTTATGTTGTGGTGACCCCCAAACACAAAACTATTTCATTGCTACTTCATAATCTCAATTTTGCTACTGTTATGAATTGTAATGTAAATATCAGGCATGCAGGACATCTGATGTATGACCCCCAGAGAGGTCACTGCCCATAGGTTGAGAACTGTTGGCTTAGTGAGTAAAAGTGCTTGTTGCTAAGCCTAACTACCCAAGCTTGATCCCCAGGATCCATGTGGTAGAAGGAAGGAGCCAACACTTGCAAGTCTCCTCTCTGCTTGTGAACTATGACATACATATCCCCTTCAAATCTCCCTCTCCCACTCCCATGTGCGTGAGCACACACACACACACACACACACACACACACACACACACACACATAATTTTGAAAGAGAATATGCACAATAAACTTCAGGTAAGAGAGTTATGGAGGAGAAACTCATTACAGGTTCTGGTTGATATAGGTTAGAGCCCATCTATATAAGAATGTCAGCAAAAAGTGATAGATTGTAGAGACATTTGGATAATTTCAAAAGGTTAGAAAAAAATGAGTCCTTATTCACCTTTGGGGAGTATCACCTCTCAGGGTGCTTGTGCCAGGGTCTTGTACACTCATCTTGTTGCATCCAAGAATGTGCATCATGTAACACTCCGAGTGACAATGTCAAGAAGCATGAGGGAACTTCAGGACCCTTGGCTTGGTCCTCTGAGGAAGGCCCAGGCTGCGACACTGTGAACAGAGCTGGCATGCACTGTAGAGCAGATGAGCTTTTAAAAGATTCAAGTTTGGTTCACAATTCACAACTCGTGAGTTCCAAATGGTTCTAAATTTGGCTGAATGCATTTTTCTCCCTAGCTGTGTGCCATCAAGCAAGACACAGTGACTTCATCGAGTTAGAAAAACAAAGAGCTATAATTGCCTCTGTGCAGAAATAAACTTGATGAGGACAAAGGGGGTGCATTGTAAGTACTATAGCAGCAGACCCCTAATTTTGTGTATTTTCCACTCAAACAGCTTTCTCTGGCATCAACAACAGAACCATTCTCTGGAAGAACAGCACCAGTTACCGGCTTACTTATAAGCAAAGTGGCACTAAGTGAGTTATCTTTCAGCTTTGTTGAACAAGCAAATTATATAGTAAATTAAATCACATTTTACTGTTCAGTTGGTGTGGTGCACATTACAGAGTGCACTTTGATTCAACCTTGCATCTCCTGCATATTTTATAGTCTGAATGTTCCAGTGTCAATATGGGATAATTCAGCAGAGGACTTGTGTCCGTTCTGTTTTCCTTGTTTGTGCTTATAAGTTCATTGAAACCATCCCACTGGGGACGGTGTTGGCCTGACACCAAAAGGCCATGTTTTGTTTGGAAAGAAGTGTTAGCTTCTGTTTAATTATTTAAGTGACGAGATGCTGTCTTCCTGTTATTTTTTTTTCCCAGTGTCCTCTACAAATCTGTAGGCTGTGCAAATATACATGTTGCTGCTCAGTCAAAAGGAAGATAGAGTTCATTCCTAGAGACATCATTGGCTCCCCAGAGAGGGACATTATCTAGATTCCTGATGACCACATGATAGAATACGAAGCCACTGGTATCTAAATAGCACAAATATGGGTTTGATTCTGGACTATACCACATTGGCTATATGACAGTGGGTATCTTAAATGATTTTGGGAGACATGTACTTAAAGGAGGTTATGTTACCTGTCATTATTTGTGTAACAAATGGAGTTCAAAATAGATGCTCAATAAATTTTGTTTTTACACTTTTACCAGGATCTTGTCTTAATGATGGCTTGCAGAACTGGGAACACACTCTGGGCACGTATCCTTACCAGAAAGAAGTTGATACCTGAGGATGGTAGGTGCCATTTACTTGAGTTCGCAATGAAGAAGTGGACGAAGAACAAGGGATGAGAGCCATTGCTAGTGACATTGTCAGAGGGTAGTTCAAGGATATTCTTTCTAAATAATACCAATGAAAGTACCACACAGGTCAGCCCACAATTTGGCTTTTCTGACAAGTGGGTCAACAGAAACAGGAGTGTCAATTTATTCTTAGGAATGTGTGGTGATGTGACTCTGAGTGATTAAGTGCCCTGCCATGAAGATCCTTCACAAAAATAACACCAGACTGACAGACTCTCAGAACATCCAGTAGGTACAGACATGGTTGTACATCAATCTGATGCTTAAGTGTGTCTCCATTTGATGTTTTGAAAAGGCACATCATGAAGTTTACAAAGTACCTCCTTAGAGGCCAGTGTGTGCCTTTCAGATTATTTTATATCATCATTATCTCACATTTCGGGGACTGATATTAGATATTGCTAAAGAGGATCTTGTTTGTGCTATTTTATATTTTCATATTTTATTTTAATACTTTAACATTTGTAAACCAATTTTCTGGCCCATTAAAGAAAAGGATTGAACTAGGTTTTCTGATAACATGATGTGTCTCTGGAGGTCTAAACTTATAAAATCCTATGGCAATGGAAATCTCCTTATAAGTGATAAATCCTGCCACTGTGTCTACATTTCATTTTTCACCAGATTGAATTTCCACAGATGCTGAATACAGCATGGCTGTTAAGAGAAAAGGAACCCCATGGAACTGCCCAATATTCATCCATTTATTTGACCTGCAACTATAGAGATGTCATGAGATGGACTTGTGATATTACTCTGCATGGTGAGGTGTAGGTAGAGCCTTTAAACTGTGCATGACGCTGCAAAGAATGCACCCATCAAAATTCATCCTGATAAAACATTTTTTATTGGGTCATGGAGAGATAACTTAGTAGTTAAAATGCTTGTGCATCCAGCATGAGGACCTGAGTTTTGTTTCCAGACCCCATAGCATGGTGATACATAACAATAACCCAGTACTAGGGAGGCAGGCACAGGTAGAGCTCAACCTCTCTGTATAGTCACTGTATTCTAATCAGCCATCCCCAAGCCTCAAGGAGGGACCCTGACTCAAAATTAAATGTAGACAGCATCTGAGGATCCAGAGTACCTAAGGTTGTTCTCTGGCTTCCTTAGGCTCATACATCGATGTGCATGTGAACTCACATACAAATGGCTTTCCTGATATCTCAATTCTATCCAAATTGTCTATATTTGTGCATTCATTTCTTTTAGTTCTACAAACTAGACAGCTGTTTCATCTTTGGTTGTTTGTCATTCTCTAGGCCTGGCATTCATCAATTCAAATGCAACTTGAACAAATTTCCAAACTTCTCTACTTGTCTGCCACCTGGTGTTTCAAACCTTTCTGTCACCTCTTCAGTATCATGTGGCAGACATTAGCTCTCCTTGAACTTCTCAGCAAGCCCCTTCGTACTCTGACTTCTGGCCACCCGGGCAGTCTTTCTGTCTACCTTACTTCCCACTCTGCTCACATCACCTCTGTCAGTTTCATGTATTTGTCATGCTCTCCCCCTTTTCTAGTCCTTTCTGAACACAGCCCCTCTATCCTGAGAGGCTCCTGCATCTTTCCTGGCTCCATTTCTGGTCCTGCCCAGGCACTCAGGCCACATTGCTTCTTATTTGGAAATGTTTTCTGAGATCTAGAACTGAGATAGAACCAACTTATGAAAGGTCATTAGGAACAGGGCTTCTAGCTATGTAGCCTTTGACTCTTCACCTGGATGACTACCGGATGGAGCTCTTCCAAGTTTGACAAAGGCAGAATTCCTGTCAGACACTATGCCCACTTACCCCCGCCCCCAACCCTATCTATATACAGATGAAGCTGAGTTGACCCATATGCAATGAGCAATGAATGTGACAGTGGTGAGTAGAAGGAGTCACTCTAAAGAGTCTCTTTGGAAAACTGAAGATTATAATCTATCATCTGGCTCCCCTTTCATGTGTTTCCTGGCCACCCTCAGAGTTTGCTCTCCTTTCATGAGAAGGTTTAAACAGCACTGCAATGGGGTATGGGACTGATCTCTGCTTCGTTATGACTCACTTCAGGAGAAGCAAGGATTCCTAAGAATTGCTCTCTTCATGGCCATTATCTCAGGATCACATGGCTAAGTGGTGTGCTCTGACCTCATTCTCCTGAAATTATTTCAGTAGCATGCTTACTTGGCTGTGATCAGGACCCTGGGTATAAATTCCAAGGAACTCAGAGTACTTCATTCAATAAGCCTTTCTTTGACTATTTAGACAAGGAATGGGCTGGTCTTAGCAATAGGAAGTTGGTTCAACAACAAGGGAGTTTTGTTTCCTTTTCCAGAGAACACATTAGAAAGGCTTGAAGGGCTCAGCTTGTCTCACTGTGGCTTGAAGTTTGCTCTCATTTGGTCTTGCTATGTAAATAGAACTCATAGATTCTGACTGCTGGGTTCTGCATTTCTAATGAGCAGGAACTCAGCCACATTGAGTGGCATTAATGCTGACAGAGAAGACCAGCTAACTCTGGGAAATGTAATGATGGAAAAATGTGATTGGCTTTGAACAAAGAAAAAAACAAAAACAAAAACAGAGACTAAGTTATTAAGTCTTTAAAATAAGGAAATCAACACCTACATGGGTATTTTAGGACTTCAAGACTTCTGAGCCTTTAGCTCTCAGTGTGTTCACTTTATTGTGTAGGCTCAGTTTTCTCTTTTATTTTTTCTCACTTTTTTTTTTGTCATTGTTGTTCTTGAAGTTGTTTTTGTCTCATTGAACTCACTGTATGTATGGAAGCCTGCATGTTAACTGGGACTTTCTCATTAACACTAGCAAAAGAACAGGACACACCCAAGACCTGGGTGTGCATTGCTTGTCCTGGCTTCAGCTCTCCTGTAACCTAGAACAGCAACTTATTCCCCAATTCTTATCATTCACTGTTGTTGATAGACAGGGTCATTTTTCATACCCTGACCATGAATTCCATGCACCTCATCTCTAGTGAGCAAAAACTTAGCCATATTGAATGGTGTTGACAATGATAAAGAGGAAAGTTTCTATCCCTGGGATGTTCAAGTTTTGTTTTGTTTTTTTACTCATTTTAATGATAATAAGAGCATTAACAATGACTTTCAGTAAGCAAACATCAAATATTCTCTGAGCTTTTTGCATATGTTATTATAGTAATCACACAGACAGGTACCCAGTACCTATTATGTTCCAGATACTAAAATTGCCATAATCAACAAAGCACAGCTTGTGCATAAAAAGATGAAAAGGCCACTGGTGGCTGATGGGTCAGTCTTCCTTCAATCACAAGTACATGCTGTACTTCCATCACCTATGTTCCTACCCTTTGGCTCATGGGGTCATTTCCATACTACTGTGTGACCAAGCTTTCTATCAGCATGTTCCTGACACCAAACTCTTGTATGTCACGATACTTTTTATTTTCCTGTTAATGCCTTGTTATGTCCAGATTTCGGGGACCCCCAAAAGACCACCACAGAGGAATCCCACATGTGAAAGCAAAGAGCCTTTATTTCAAGCTCCAGAGCTTGGTCCCTCTGTCTGTCCAACACAGCGGTGAGAGCAGAGAGCCCTGAGCTCAGGTGGGGCAGAGATTTTTTTTTATCATAGCAGAGCTTGGAGTGAGGGGATTTCCAGGATCCAGGACCCTGATTGGCTGACAATTGTCCAAGGGTATCTAAAACAAAAAATAGGTGTGTGTTAACTCAAGGACATCTGGCCACCTTATCTAATGGTTGGAATGTTTGGGATGTCAGGTACTTCCTTATCCCAGGGTGGATCCCTGGGTGATATCAGCTTAAGGCTTTTCCTGGATCTGGGTGTTGCCTGCTAGTAAGCCTGTCACAGAAGCTGTGTCTGGGCCTCTAAGCCTGTCATGGCTGCTGTGTGGTCAAGCTATTTTGGGGCCCCTTCACAGCATCTGTTTATTGTTTGCTCATTTATTTAACCTTATGGTCCCAGCGTTTAACTCTATGTTCTTGTGTGTACTAAGCAAGCACTTTTTCACTGAAATCTCTTAGCCCTCTGTTTACTTCTATTTTCAGAAAAGACCTCACCAAATTTCACAAGCTGGCCCTCAAACTTACGAGTCACCCAGCTTAGGCTCTCTAGTAGTGAAGACTTAAGACATGCATCTCTAGTTCTAGATAAGGCAGCCATTTTTTCCTTTTCTTTTTTTGTTTTTCTTTTTTTTGCCTTCAGGAGTAAATAAAAACATCCTAGAGGGAGCCCAAAGTTCTCTATTTTTAATAAAATTACTTGAAGTGATTTTTTTGGAAAGCAAGAAAAAAGTTATTAATGACTTTGCACAGAATTTGTAAAGAATTTTCAATTACATTTTTTTTTTTAAATAACCCCTAAGGGAAGGAAGGGGTCTGGAATCCACTTAACAGTTCTGGGTATATTTAACTTTATTTTATGTGCTGTGTGAAGTGTGAAGATGTCAGATCCCCTGGAATTAGAGTTACAGACAGTCTTGAGCTGCCGAGTGGAAGCTGAGAATTGAACACAGATCCTCTGGAAAAGCAGCCTGTGCTTTGAACTATTGAGCCATCTCTCCAACCTGGAAAGAATTTTCAAGCTAGGAGAATAGAGTGGAGAGAAAGATTCCAGAGATTCCGAAATTACCATATGAAAGAAACTATGGCAGAGGAAGACTGGAGATAGCCCCACCCACTTAGGTTGTTGTATCAAAACAGACCAGAAACAGGCAAATACGTCAATAACTTACAACAAATGTTACCGCTTCATCTCCTCTCCATGGCCAAATCTCTTTGAAGGCCAAGGTTACACTCCAGTTCTGGCTCACTTCCAAGCTTGTGGGTATTTTTCCCTTTTAACAAACTATTGCCTTTTCTGTTAATAGCCTACTTGTCTCTGTCCACACCCTTGCTCCAGAACACAATAACTTGGAACACTTAGTTGTCACCCTCTGAACTCAAATCCACACTGTCTCAGTTAGGGTTTTTATTGCTGTGAAGAGACATCATGATCACAGCAACACTTATATAGGAAACATTTGGGGTGGCTCACTTACAATTTCAGAAGTTCAGTCCTTAATCATCATGGTGGGGATCATGGCAGCATGCAGGCAGATGTGGTGCTGGATGAATAGCTGTGAGTACTACATCTTACAGGCAACAGGAAGTCGACTGACTCACTAAGTGGTATTCCGAGCATAGGAAACCCCAAATCCCATCCCCACAGTGACAAACTTCCCCCAACAAAACCATACCCACTCCAACAAAGACACACCTCCTAATAGTGCCAATCCCTATAAATTACATTCAAACAACCATACACACTTAAAACAATATGATATGCTCATGAATTGTCACTCAACAGGCTTCATCTGTCCCCATAATGATTTATTTCTCAACATGTCTGATAACTCAATGTGAAGTGTATATACTCCAAAGTAATATATTACAACCAATAGGAGATGACCACTTGTTTTTTTCTTATTGATCAGAAAAAATTCTGAGACTCTTTGAGATGCAGTTATTTGAGTTAAATTCAGCATGACTTTCTTCTTTTTTCTATTAAAATATGTTTGTCAAATATTGCAGCATCAATCCCAAGGACTCTAACCATAACATTTTGCAATCAAAAGAAATAAAAGGCAACCAAAACGAATCCTGTTGTAGATATTTATTGAATTAATGAATAAGTAATTAAATCAAACTCACCATTTTTCTTCCTTTTCCATTTTTTTCTGGCAAATCTGAATTCTATACATTATATCATTTGTACAGAATTTTATTTAAAATAGTTTAGTATGAATAATATAAGGTGTATTCATGTCTGTGAACACATAATACATATGTAGATTAACTTTAATTTACACTTCATTGGCTATAAAATTGCATTTGGAGTGCTGAATCAGGAACCAACAGGCTACACAGCTGTTTGGCAAGTGCTTCAGATATCAAAATTTATGAAAGAAAGAATAGCATAAGGTGTATGAGAAATGATTTCTCATTGGTGAAATGAATGATGCTCAAAATATAAGGGTGGTGAGTGAGACACTATGAACTGTGGTATCCTTCATAAATGAGGGAATAAAGGAGCCACCGTAATGGCCAGTGCTCTGCAGAAGGTCTTCATCTTGAGTGCCTTCAAGTTGCCCTATATATTAAAGCCTCTGTTATTGTTGTTTTTTACTCCTTTATTCTTTTGCTCTTTTAGGGGGCCCACCACCATCTCCCAAAGAAATCACATATGGAAGCTTATTATTATGTATAAATGCCCTCCTTAGCTTGGCTTGTTGCTAGCCAGCTTTTCTTAAATTATCCCATCACCTCTTGCCTCTGGGCTTTTTACTTTTTTTACATCTGTACATCTTACTTTCACTCTTACTCTGTGACTGGCTGGGTTGCTGGGTGGCTGGCCCCTTCTTTTCTGGCTCCTTGATCTCCCTTTTTCTCCTTCTATTTATTCTCACTCCCTGCCAGTCCCACTTATCCTTTCTCCTGCCTAGCTATTGACCATTCAGCTTTTTATTAGACCAATCAGGTGTTTTACACAGGCACAGTAACACAGTTTCACAGAGTTAAATAAATGCAGCAACACATTTTTGCATCATTAAACAAATGTTCCACATTAGCAAACATAACACATCTTAAAATAATATTCTGCAACAGGCTTCTTGTTGATTGATCTGATCAGAAAAGTTTGTATTCTATTTGTTGATGTATTATCTTTAAATATTCATCATAACCACTTTTCATAAAGTGATTTTTAGAGTTCCTTTGCCTAGCAAATACAGACTTTCCTGAAAATAGTCTTGAGCCACTGTTTAGCCTTGCTAGCAAATTTTGGATTATTTAGAAGGATTTGATTTAAAGTTTCTTTCTTCTGTCTGTACTACCCTTGTGCCAAATTATTGAGAAAGAGATATGAAACTCCCACTGCAAGGGCTAAAGTTAACCTGGAAGCTCCACTTGCTTAAGGACAGATACCTTCCTGGAATGCTGAGGGCTATTGTTCATGTAAGATAACAAGGCACATGTTTCACTTCAACAAATAAGGTTGCTTGTCCCAACTGCACAGAATATGCTTGACCATACATGAGCAGGAGATACATAGGCAGGAAGCACATCAGGATGTGTGCTTGGCCCCCATTGGATGAAGTCAGCAACCTTGTGGGTTTGGCCTTTATAGGCACCTGACTGACCTAATTAAGTGCCAATTCTCTGCGATTCTCAGGTATGGACCTGGCCAGTGTCCATGTTTTTGGCCAGTGTTTAATAAGGCTTGCTTCAACTGGACAATCATGAATTTGGTCTTTCTCTTCGAAATTTTCAGATTTAACACCACCTAGTTATGACTGCAAGAAGATACCACTCTTTTTTTAGAAGATCATGAAAATGGAGAGAGCTTGTGGCAATACATTAGCTCAAAATGTCCAGACATTCCCTGAGACTGCATTTTTTTTTCATAGCTCATTGTTTGGGGTCCACAGGCACCAGGGACAATGAATGTAAATATGACCCATGGATGTGTTTCTATACTATGAGAGCATCAACCTTCTTTCTTTTAGGTGCCTGAATGAAGCTCTACATGTGACCTTTCCAGTTATCTCTTTAGTATCTTACCTTTTGTGCCTTCTTTTTTGGGGGGAGGGGGAGTTATGCATTCATTCATCTAATTTCCTGAGTATACTTAATGTTCTTGGTAATGATTTATGTACTGAACCAATGGTGGTAAACATTCCATATTTGAAACATCTATGTGTAGAAGAAATTCTAAACGGTCTTATTAAATAAGAAACACAGAGCCAAATACAGAGTTAAAAGCCTAAGAGATCAGAGCACTAGTGAAGAGTCAAGACTACCTTTAGCTTACCACTTGCTGCCATCCTTCCTCTGAGAAAGAGCTTCTCCCTGTGGACTTGTCTTTTATTGCTTTCCTGTTCTGCCTTTTCATTGGCTCTAAGCCCAGCCACATGACTTCCTCATCATTGCCTGTCTGTACAGACCTCCTGGTCTCTATGGTTGGTACTGGGATTAAAGACTCGGGTCATCACACTTGGCTGTGTCCTTGACCACATAGAGACTCTGCCTGCCATGTGATCGGATTAAGGGCGTGGGCTACCACTGCCGGACTTCTGCTTAATGGCTCGCTTTTACCTCTGATCTCCAGGCAACTTTATTTATTAACGTACAAATAAAATCACATTTCAGCACAAGTAAAGTATCACCACATCTATGTACACGTGCACATGGTAAGAGAACTAGAAAACATAAAGAAAGAAGTAGAAAAAAGGAACAGGACAGGGGTGGAGAGACACATACACAGAGGGGAGGTAGGCGGGGTTGAGATGACTCCCTCTGTTCTGTAAGCACCGTGTTTTGTCACTTTCGTTTTCAGTCAGTATTGTCCTGGTTTGGAGAGAGTGTTTCTCTCCCCACAGCTGATTCTCACTTGAAATTTTTATGGTCTGCCAAAGATGACCCATTATGCACCCATGCCTATAACTTTAACCTACTTCCTTGTTTTAAAAGTTCCAAATAATTTTCCAGTTTGAAACTTACCTGCTTATTAGACTTCCACTTTGAGAGACAGTTGAGGATAACAAGGGCTTAAAACTTACAGCAAAACCATTTGCTTACACCCCCACAGGGCTGGATGTCAAGTCGTCAGCAAAGCCATACCACCTCCACGTCCCTGAGGCCCCATGACCTAGTTTGCAGCTACAG
>CABHPH010152992.1:0-64360 GCA_902168325.1 Peromyscus nudipes | reverse complement strand
GTGTGTGGGCAGGAATAGCAGGAATGCAGCCTGTGATTCTTCCTGAGGAGGAGCTTACTAGAGTGAGGTTGAACAGTCTTCCTGAAGTGAAATGACTCTTGTGGGGTTTAGCATTCGCCAGCACTCATCATTTCTCCATATGAATCTTCACATTATCATCTCGCACCAGTCTAGTTTTATTATTAGCTGATGACAGAGTATAAAAAGCATATTCTTTAAGACATCCAGTAAATGGCAACGCTGAGATGAAAATCACATCTAACTCTAAAGCTTGTGTGCTTAGCTGGTCAACCAAATGTCTGAGACTACTATGTACACATAAGGCATCCACTACATGGGATTGTGCCATGTAAGGTCTGTAACATATTCTAACAGTTTGCCATACCACTGGGGCACACCTTAGTCTAACTCTCCCAAGGGTATCATAAATACTCGTGGCCCTGGATCTACCCTCTTGCCAGTGGCTAAACCACGGAAAGATGGCACCAAGGCTGGGGAGGTTGTGCCTGAGAGTAAGAAGCCTTGTCTGTGTTCCTGGGCATCAGTGAAAAGCTGTGAGTGCAACATGTGACAGAATGGCAGCTTGCATGTTCCCTGACAGCTGCTGTCCCAAAGGCTGCATGGGTGTGGGTGAGGGATTATTCCCTATCAGTTCCGTATGTGAAGATGATTTTCATGGGAGATTCTGGGTTCTTTTAGCAAGTGTGAGTCAAAGAGCCTTGATCTTTCTTTCTCTGCCACACTCACTCAGGTCCTGGCACAACGTCTATTGTGTCATAAATAACCAAGAAATGGGCTTCTATAAAGATGCCAAGAGTGCTGCTTCTGGCATCCCCTACCACAGTGAGGTCCCTGTGACTTTGAAAGAGGCTGTCTGTGAAGTGGCCCTTGATTACAAGAAGAAGAAGCATGTGTTCAAGCTAAGGTGAGCATTGTCACGTGTTTGCCTGGGTGTGTTCATCTCACCCTGGGTTGATTTCCCACACAAGCACTGTCCGAGTTGTCCCTCCTCCTGTCCTTCTCGGTCCCTAAGAAAGTGAATATCCAGTTTGCATACGACCTAGTGAGACTCGCTGGATTCTGGACCAAGGCAACACTTCCCTGTGCTCAGCTGTGCAGCTGGACTCAGAGGAAAAGGAGCCTTCATTTCATGACCTGGAACATTCTGTTCCCTGGCACTGCTGGTGGGCTTTAAAAGTCTCACTATAGAATGGAAGCTTTAAAAAAAAGCCATTTGGAGTCTTTCTGGCTTGTGCATACTGAGGAATTACCATTGTTTGTTCCAGAGAAAGGTACTGTGAGTCATCCCAGAGCCTGAGGAGACAAACAGGAAGTACTTAGCTGAGGCAGGCCGTCCTCCCCAGCTCTTCCCACACTTCTGCTTCCAAACGACTCCTCCTTGTGGAAGACACCCCCTCACGCCACATCCACTCCCCATTCTCCTTGTGTTTGGAAATAGGCAAACCATTTGTTTCTCAAGCCTGACTACACCGATTCTCTCCTTAGAGCCCACATGATGGAAGGAAAGGGCTGACTTTCTGCAGGTTGTCTTTTGACCTGCGCAAGTACACGTGCACACACAGATTTTTAAAATACATTTTTAGTGTAAAAGTAAAACATCTTGCTGGCTCCTGATTGCTATATTCCTCTGGGATCTGATAAGCTGCTGCCTCTTAATTGGTCTGGGCCGGTGGTGGCACTAGGGGCTATGGTTGGAGTGGACATGGCTCTCCTGAGGACCATAGATACAGATGTTTTGTCAGAAGAGTCCCAGGGAGCCTGGCCCCTTACTGTTCTCTCTTAGTACACCCTCCATGGACCTCAGAGTCAGTGTCTACTGCTGCACCCCAGTGCCAGACATTACTGTGTCACGCTGATGGCCTCCCAGGCATGACTGCTTTTCATTTTTATAAGAAAAATCTAGGAGACCTTTTCCGTGTCAGTTAGTATCTCTAGAATTTGCAGATATGGGAGACATAGACCCAGAAGCTAGAATTTCAAGAGAACTCAACTGTTTTTGAAGAGTTTTCTCTTGAATTCCTTTCTGGTCAGCAATTAAGAGTCCAAGTGGCATTTGCCCTAACAAAGCCAAGCCTTCCTGGGGTTGGGGCTTTTTTGGTCCCTTCTGTTGAATTTTTTTTTTTTTTTGTTTTGTTTTGTTTTGTTTTGTTTTTTTTGTTTTTTCGAGACAGGGTTTCTCTGTGTAGCTTTGCGCCTTTCCTGGAACTCACTTGGTAGCCCAGGCTGGCCTTGAACTCACAGAGATCCGCCTGGCTCTGCCTCCCGAGTGCTGGGATTAAAGGCGTGCGCCACCACCGCCCGGCCCTTCTGTTGAATTGAAGCACCAGATTGCCTGTGCATGTTTCGTTGGTCTGGTGACTGTATGGCTTCTTAATGACCAGGGGGCTGTCACCAGGCCTGTGCAGTCAGTGGTGCTTGTAGCTCTATTGGCATTTCTGAGGTAAGCCCCATGGCCTGCTTGTAACTCACACTAGATAAAGAGTTGTTTTTTTTTTTTTTAATTTTCTAACATAAAATTGTTACCTACACAACTGTAAAATGTCACTTTCTTGAAATTACAGACTAAATGATGGCAATGAGTACCTCTTCCAAGCCAAAGATGACGTAAGTTACTGCTTAGTTTCATTTTCTCAGATACTGAAGAGCATGGAAGCGTTGTGGGATGTCTGTCTGGTCTCCACAGTCACCAACACTGGGTCCCAAAGCAGCAGATGTCATCTTGCTGTCCCTCCCCCGGGGAGGAAGGCTAGCACAACATCTACTGGGTCCACTGGCACCTAGGAGCAAAGACCTTGCCGGCTGCTCCTTGTGGGTCAAGGTGGCCCGGGACAGGGTGCATGTCCTGATGGCCAATCAGAAGCCTCCGCACTGTATTCACTGCTGTTAACTGCTCCACCTGGGAGAAGAGAGAGAGTTAGCTCAATGATGACATGTGCAGCAATTTAAATTTGAAAAGGCCCCTTCTGCCAAGAGAGATACCCTGGAAAAGAAAGGGAGGGGCCTGTAAGATAGCTTAGCTGGTAAAGGGCCTGCTACCAAGCTCAATGACTTGAGTTCAATCCCCAGGACCCACTTTATATAAAGAGAAAACCGACTCTGAAAAATTGTCTTCTGATCTATATGCACACACACATGCATATGGGGACGCGCGCGTGCGCGCGCACACACACACATACATGAATGCACAAACGTAAATGAAAAAAATGGTTTTTTGTTTTGTTTTAAGGGAGGAAGGGAGAGTTGTTTCTAGGGTGAGAATGTTATCTCACAGCCTGAGACTAGTCTTCTAGCTTCTGTAGGTGTGTAGGACTATACCCCAGAGTGGTCTGTGGGTGCTGTAGCCCTGAGCTCATCTGAGAGGCTGAGCCATATCCACTCTTTGGTGTTGATAAAGCAGAGATGCATTTAGGAACAGTGAACATAGTTAGAGGCACGGCTCCCAAGGTAAGCCCTGAACACCTCATGCCCACCCCTCTGTCCCTCTGTCCAGGAGGAAATGAACGCATGGATCCAGGCCATCTCCTCCGCCATCTCCTCCGACAAACACGACATGTCCGCCAGCACCCAGAGTACGCCAGCATCCAGCCGGGCGCAGACCTTACCCGCCAGCGTCGTCACCATCACCAGCGAGTCTAGTCCCGGCAAGAGGGAGAAGGACAAAGAGAAAGACAAAGAGAAGCGGTTCAGCCTTTTTGGCAAAAAGAAGTGAACTTCCCTCTTGTCCTGCCCTTCTGACCTTTTGAGTGAGAGTCCAGCATGCAAGCTCAGACCAACACATTACTCTGTGCCTAATGTTCCTCCATGTAGTTGATTTTTTTTCTTCTTTTTTTTTTAAAATAAATTTTTTAATTTATAGAGTATTTCTGAGGGTGGGGGAAACATACCTAAACACTTTATCTCCAAGTTACAAAAGTTTGAGGTGCAGAGGGAAGGCCAAATTTTTTTTAATGAAATTATATAGATTAGATCTCAATATTTAAACTATTCCTCAATTTTGTGAGGCTGTGTTGGAAATAACCCGCCTCTGATGCTGTTGGTTTGCAAGGCAGCGGTGCTTACACAAATATTCCTGTGCTCTCCAGAGACGATGGACCCATTTCCTGACACTATTCTCCATTCACTTCAATGGTTACCCTGAGTCTTGACTATTACAAGTGCCCACGATGGGTATAACCTTTATTAAACAGATTGTGTATTATGATCTCTTGCTGCAGCCATAGTGCAGCTCCATGTAAACCTATAGGCCAAACCATTTGTATCTGGCATCACTTACTAACACATGACATGCGGCTTTTCTGCATCAATTGCTGTGACAGTTCAGAATGTCGGTATACAAGAAGGAGTAGAAAACTGGTAAGGTTTTAAATAATCTGTAATTTCAATCTTTTTTTCTGAAATACATTATATTGTATGTTTGAGATAATTCTAGTACAAAGTATAATAAAACTAGATGTATAATAAACCCTTTAAATCATTGGTAAGTGTATAAGTGGAACTGAAGCATTTACTGGACAAAGTAATGTTACCCTAATGGTTACTTGCTTGTGCGTGGCCACACTGTTATAATTTGCTTCATTACCTTGCTATTTGATACATAGTGTGCATTTCTCTGTCACTGTAACTATTGTAATGACAAATTTTCATCTTACTGCACAATCAAAATGGCATTGATAAGAATGAACTCCAGAGTCTGAGCCTGGACAGGGAGTGGTCGCTCAGGCCTGGTGCTCCATCGTACGACCTGTACCTCTCAACTTTTGCCCTATCTGTTAAATATATGCTATGTCATTAAATGCTTTTAAATCTAGCCTAGTGACTAACGGGTGTTTTTCCTCTCCTATGCATGCATGCCTACTAGAGAAATTGCAAGGGAAGAAATAGCAAACAGAAAGCATCATATGATGAATATATACGGGTTCCTCTGTCACATTTTGTGTGTGTGTGGCACACCTGGCTTTGAAAGCTGTAGCAAATGAAGAATGGGCAGGAGTGTTGAGTGATGACACATGCAAATTTCATATTTTATACCTTGTAGCCTTGAACCCTGACATTAGGGATAGGTAAATATTTTCTGAAAAAGAGTAAGGGATAATATTTTAAACCAGGCAAATCTGTACTGCGTGACACCCCCTCCCAAACCCACCCCACCCCACCCCCGTTGCTTCCCCCTTGTAGAACAAAGGCCATCCCTGGTAATATGCAAACAAATGGTCATGGCTATGTTCCAGAAAACCTGCATGGTGGGGAACACTGGAATTTCATAGATATAGTATGGTTTTTGATACAGCCTTAGGAATGGTTGGTAGCTTTCTCCCTATCTGGAAGGCAAGCTGTGCAGCTCATGTAACACATCCCTTGTCTCTGGACCTGCAGCCAGCTGCTTGCCTAAGAAATTCTGGTGTCCTCTACTGGGAAATAGTCTTACAAACAAGACCAGAATCTTGAGTTTGAAGAATGCTCAGTGATGGTGCTAGGCCTTAGCTAGCTTGAGTTTATATTCCAATTTAAAACTGAATTGTTTTTTTCTATCAATACTTTTCTGTATTCCATCAGAATCTTTTTTTTTTTTTTTTTGCTTTTCTCAGAGATACAGGGGGCATAAAATTAGAATATCTTGTTATTATTGATTTGCTTTGCCCCAGTGTATGCACATGACCAGGGTACAACTGCTGAGAACATACAGGCTTGTTTGCTTGTGGCACGGTCTCAGTGTGTTGGATAGGCTGTTCTGACCTCAGGGCTTCCTTCTGCCTCATTCTCCCAAGTGCCAGTCTCTACAAGCCACCACACCCAGTTGCTTTTTAATTAAGCCTTTTTATCTACAGTATTTGAAACCTGGCATGCAACTGTAAGAAATACAGTTTCCTTTGTCTGCCTGGCCCTGAGTAGTCCTGGAGAGTTGGAGACAGAGCAGCAGCATCTCCATGAGGGTCCCTCCATCCCTTCACACCTATTTCCACCTCTACCTGCCCTTTAAACTTCTGACAATCACCTGACTTCTCCCTCCAGAGTCTTACAGGGTGGTAGAGCTTTTTAGGGTTGGTTTTTCTCAGCACAGTTATTTGGAGATTCATTAAAGTAATGCCCCACTAGTCAGTAGTTTGTTCCTTGTTGCAAATGAATAATTTGCTGTAGTGGACATACCATAGTTTATTTAGTTGTTAACTTACTGAAGAGCATTTCTCATTGGGACACTTAGGAATACAGCCATGAGCATGATCATTTGTGTGTGAGGTTTATTGAAGCAGATACCTTCTGAAGCTATCTGGGAGAGCTTAAAATCATTTTTAGACAGTTTGTTGAATAGTCTCCATTTTCCCTTTCAGTCTCACTTTTGGGTAGTTTTTACTGTACCTGTACTATCTGGACAAATGGCCCCCGTCTCCCATCCCTAGCCCCAGTTCCCTCTTCCCACAGACTGCTATGGAGCCTGTGCAAGCCTAATGGGGAACGGGATACTCATTTGTGACTGCTGCCTGACTGGTGGCTGTTAGGGTGGGTTTGTTGACTCTGGACTTGTGTATCTAACTGGTCCAACTGCTATGTTCCTTAAATCCCTCTGGTTTCTGAAACACTTTCCCTTAAAACGTAGTTTCTCCTTGAGCCCCTGTCTTTCTTTCCTTTGGCCAATTCTTTTGGGTTAAACACATAAAGGAAGAAATAAATGTGTGCTTTAAAAGGGTTTCCAAGGTTTAAATCCAACTTGAAGAAGACAGGCTACCCCCCTCAATGAAAAAAAGGGGGCAGGAATAGTTTTCAACTTGTAAAGGACAACTTCCATTGGCCTGGCTGTGGAAGGACTTGCATCGTCCTTGACCTTTGGCTGTGTTTCTGAGAGATCAGCCTTTTAAAAGAAGGATTTCACAACATAGAACTAGACCTGGGTTTTCTGTTTGGGGGTGGGTGGGTGGGTGGGTGGGTGGTTAAGTTGGATAGTTGGTTGAGACAGAGTCTTGCTTTGCAGCCTGGGCCTCAAGCTGGTGGCCCTCCTCCATGGGGTCCTTAAGTGCTAGGATTACAGGTTTATGTCACTACATCTGGCTCTCTTTGGTTTAAACTAAGGACCCAAGATGACTAGGGTATTTCCATTCAAGGAGAAGGCACCACCAAACCCTGGTACTAGACAACCAGGCCAAAGAGAAGGCAGTATGATAGGATTTACACTGTTCCAAAGCAATGCCCCATTTTGAGTCTTCTCTGACTGCTAGCTTGGCATAGGACTTCCCAAACGCTTAGGGCTCCTGAGGCAGAGTCTGAGGCAGTCTTGGTTATGGTGTCTCTTTCAAATCCAGCAATCAGAGTTTCCTTTTGTTCTGATCAAGGTCAAGTCTCTGCAAAAAGCACTAGGCAAAGGGCTGCACTCAAGACCAATGCCTGCTCCTTGCTAAGCCCTGGGTCATTGTGTACCTGTCCCCAGACATCCTGGAGGGTGGATGTGATAGGGCCACAAGAGGCAACTGGACTTGAAAGTTTCCCTTTGGCCTTCACTTGTCCCTTCAAATATTTGTCACACTTTGGAGACTTGCTGTCTCAAGTGGAATGGAGGCAGTGGAGTACTAGCAGTTTCCTGCAACTCAGTCTTTAAAGAGAAGGGATTTTATATTACAGAGACACAAGGACTTTATGATTCAGTCTTTAAAGAGAAGGGATTTCATATTACAGAGACACAAGGACTTTATGGGGTGTCTGGGCGGGTGGAACCCGGGAGAGTTCCACAAGGGACAGAGGCCAAGCCCTAGCATATCTACTCAAGAGTGCAGTTGCCCTTTTAGATTGTCTCAGTGAATTAATTTCATTGTTCTTCCAGCTTACTTTACTTTTCTTTTTTCCTTTTTTTTTGGGGGGGGGGGGTGTTCCGAGACAGGGTTTCTCTGTGTAGCTTTGCGCCTTTCCTGGAACTCACTTGGTAGCCCAGGCTGGCCTCGAACTCACAGAGATCCGCCTGGCTCTGCTTCCCAAGTGCTGGGATTAAAGTCGTGTGCCACCACCGCCTGGCTGTTTACTTTTCTAGGGGAAATGGTTACTCACTGTTTTAATCTCCCATCCAAGAATTTCATCTAAGGCAAGGTTCTCAACCTGTGGGTTATGACCCCTTTGGGGGTTGCAGTTCTTATATCCTGCATATCAGATACATTACAATTCACAGCAGTAGCAAATTTACAGTTATAAAGTAGCAATGAAATAATTTTATGGTTGGGGTCACCACAACATGAAGAACCGTATTAAAGGTTGGCAGCAGTAGGAAGGGTGAGAGCCGCTGCCTCCATTCTGAGTCTACCCACTTAATGAAGATGGCATCGAGTGTGGTTTGAAGCCAGTATTTGATACACAAATCTGGTGCTTCCTTGCTGCCAGCTGTTGAATATGCCTGCCACATCTTATCTTGTGGGTTGTAGGACCTTGTTCCTGTGTACTTTATCTTAGTTTACACCTTACCTTCTGCTCTTTGAGAGAAAAAAAACATAGGCTTTGAGACCAGGATGGTTAAACTGTGGGATTTTCCTGCCAGCTCCATGACAAGTAACCCCCATTACCTTGGCCAAGCACCCACTGTGTGCCAACCACTCCAGAAGAAGCAGTGCTCAGGAGCTTTAGTGCCACACTCCTTACTGGGGGGGGGGGGGGGGTTGGGGGTGGGGGGCTGGGATTCAGAGGTGAACACACCATCCATAATTCAGTTCTGTCTACCCGGTGGTACTTTGCTCTTGAACACATTAGCCAACAGACTCAGGGCTGCCCCCTGGCATTGCAGATCCTAAAAGTGCCCCTTTATTTTCCAACTGAGATGCTACTTTGGGCCACACCTGGCTTGGGAGAGCGGACACAGGTCACCAAGTAGGAAGGTCTTCTAGTGGGCCTGCTCCTATTGCTGCCATCTGCAAAGCTCCCTGCTCCATCAGCTGTTGGAGGAATACTTCAGACACACTATAGGTCAGCAGGCAAAGAGCTGATGTGGTGATATATGTTTACATGTGGGGCTGGAGAGACAGGGGAGCAGTTAAGAACACTTGTTCTTGCAGAGGACTCAGGTTCTCAGCACCCACACCTGGCAGCTCATAACCAACTCTAGCCATAGTTCCTGGAGATTCGACACTCTTCTGGCTTCCACGGGTACCAGGCACACATGTGGGGAACATACATACACATTATCTTTTAAATTTACACATTAGCAAAATCCCTGCCAAAGGATCAGCAAGAAAAGCACTGGGCAGGAAGACCCTCAAATTGAGAATCAAGACAATTGCCTGTCTCCCTTGCTTGCTTGCCCTGTACCCACAAAGCACGGTGCTCTTTGGTGAGCTCTGGTTTATTGTGTTCCTGTCCCAGCATAGACGAACTGGGAGGTGGCAATGCTGGGACCATGAAAGCAAGTTTTGAAATAAGGTCCTCCGAAAGATACTGATAATTTTAATCTGTTCCTTTTGAGAAGGTCCTCGTGGATTTGGGGGGAAGTTATTGACTCAGGTATGACGCTTGCTGAAAAGGGCATTGCAGAATTTGAAGAAGAGGCAGAATGTCCAACATGCCTCAGGAAGGGAAGAATTTAAATTATAGGATAGGACCCTAGTTTGCAGAGATGAACCTGTCCTTTTAAATTGTGGTATTTAATATTCCCATCATCTATCACCGTTGGAGAGGAGAGGGAGGAAGAACCCTGATGTGGCAGCATAATAGATGCCCCTCAGGACCTTGGGTTCTGGAGCTGGAGGAGGGCCTATATACTCCATTGCAAGGTTTGTGTAGCACTTAGAGACCAACCAAGAGGAGTGTCATGCCACATTGGCTGTGACAACATTTGCAAGTGTTAGCTGCCAGTGCATGTTTGAGGTCTCCCCTTAGCCATCTACTCATGCTATGTAACTCATGTGACCTCACAGTGATGCTGCAGTCACTGAGGTGTTGCTGGTTCTAAGAGCAGGACTGCCACTACAGTGAAAGGAAGACATCCAAGCCAGAGCAGCTGGGCCAAGACCATAGTATCAGAAGCTTTGACAAGGCCTTCTTGATCTTATGACCTGTCTGTCTCACTGCCTCATCTTCATTCAGTGTGTTATGTCTAGCTTGGAAGGAGGATATTTGTCCAGTTTGTCACTGACCTCTTGTGCAGACCTAGGCTCTGTGGATGTGGAGTTGAGCGTAAGCATACCATACAGGAGATGAGCTTTGCTGAGAAATGATCTCAAGCAGAACTGAGCATGGAAGAACAACCCATAGACCATTCAGCCAGTGATGTGATGGAACTGAGCAATTGGCTCTATTTGTTTCCTCTCTTCGTTCTCAAACAGTGACTTTATCTTGCTAATAGTTACTGGTAACATTGTCCATGATGCCATGCCAAGCTGCGTTATCAAAACCTTACTGCAGATGAGGTAACGTTGATTGTACAGGGGAGGGACACACAGCTCAACATTTTGTGCTTATACAAATAACTCCAGGGATTTAGAACTCTTGACACCCTCTCCAGCACTCACTCTCAGTCTGACTGATACCTGCTGGGTTTTCTCCTGCCTCTCTGAGCTGAGAAGCAATGGCCTTGAAACTAGTGTTAGCAAAAAGAGAGCTAACCTTCTGCCATTTCCTTGATTGGGGGCCTTCTTGGAAAGAGCCATGGGATGGTTTAAATCTGGAACTGACACTCACAGGCTCATGCTTTAAGCTGTTTGTGACACTGCTTCAAAGCATATGGAGCCTGGCTGGGGGAATTAGATCTCTAGAGATGAGGCCTTTGGAGGTCAGGGCCTGCCCCTCTGGTTCCCATCCATTTTCCCTGCTTCCGAGTCCCAGCCAAGTGAACAGCCATAGCTGACACTCCTGCCACAAGAGACTAAAACTATTGCAATCAGGAGGCAAAATTAAATTCTGTTTTCTGTTTCTGTTAGGTATTGCTGTGACAGCAACATGGGGAGTGACTAATACAGACCACAGAACCTCTGCTGTATTCACTCAACAGCTGTGTAAACACAGACTGATTGATTGATCTTTTTGTAGATAGAATATCACTATAACTTTATCATTATAATGATAATCCTCCTCTTTCAGCCTCCCAGGCCAAACCTAGGTTCATGTGTGTGGTGTGGTATGTGGTTATATGCAAATGCATAGGTACCCATGTATGTGGTAGCCGAAGGACAACCTCAGGCGCTGTCACTCAGGTCCTGTCCACCAGCCAGCAGGTGCCCATTGTGACATCATTACTTTTTTTCTTCCCAGAATTAACTGAACTATAGGCAAATTTTAAATATCAAGACATCTGATATTCCCAGAAAATCTAAATGGGAAATTCTTTTCTAATACGATAATAGAGCCACCCAAAAGGCCATATTTGAGTTAAATATGAAATCAAGGGCTCTTTTATCCAAAGAATACTTATAAAATTATAATAAGACTTCATTCAAATTTGAAATAAAATACTATGTAACTCTTTTTTTTTTTTTTAAAAAAATACCGAGGCTAGAAACTAGTGCCTGTGGCATGCTAGACGAGGGCTGTACACTGAATACCCCTGCCTCCTAGAGACACCTCTAATGCAAAATAATGTGACCTGGGAAAAGAAAACCAACCCAACAAGCAGACAAAAGTGGTGCTGATAGATAAGAACAAGGTTTCATCTTAAAAAATTGACTTCTGACAAATTTTCAGTTTAAAAGCCTGGGACTGTTTATGAAAAATATACTTGAGCTGAACTAAATGGCAAATAAACACACTGAAAGAAGAAAGAGCCCTGACCATGGTGGGAACCACACTAGGCTCTTGTATTGATGTAATCAATGGGATATAACAGCCAATACAGAAATAGATGCTATTCTAACCAAAGGTAAAAGGAAGGCCACAGGATCAATGGAAGAAGGAAAGTTTCAATGAATGATATAAAGAAATTTGGATGAAGCAGGTTGGAGAGATGGCTCAGTGATTAAGAGCACTGGCAGCTCATCCAGAGGACCCAGGTTCAATCCCCAGCACTCACATAGCTGCTCAGAGCCACCTGTAACTCCAGTCTCAAGGGAACTGATGCTCTGTTCTAGCCTGTGAGGACACCAGGTACACACAGAACACAGACCTACATGTAGGCAAAGCATCCATACATATAAAAGTAAATTTAAAAAAAAAAAAATGTTTGGAAGAGGGCCGAGGAGATGATGGTTCAGCTGATAAAGTGCCTGCTACACAAGCATGGGGGGTTTCATTCCCAGGGTTCACGCAAGGAAACTTGAGGACAGAGGCACATTCCTGTCATCCTAATCCTGGGGGGCAGAGACAGCAGGCGCTCTGGGGCTTGCGGCCAAGCCATCCTGACCAAATCAGTGTTTTCCAAGTCCATGAGAAACCCAGTCTCAAAAAATAAGGTAGATAACTACTGAGGTTGAGCTCTGGCCTACACACACACACACACACACACACACACACACACACACATTTGGATGATCTTAAAACCCTCAACTAAAATTGCCCAGAGAAGTGAATTAAAGTTTTGAAAATAAAAACATGTCAAATTAAAATAAGACACAGTGACAACGTTCTTAGCCTTCAGATGGAAGGAATGAAAATGAGTATATAACACCTAACACTCTAAAATTCACTAAGGCAACAGTGTGGTGGTGCATATCTGTAAGCTCAACATCTGGAGACTGAAGCGAGAGGACTGCCATGAATTTTAGACCAGCCTGGGCCACAGAGTGAGTTCAGGCCACCTTGTACTATAGAGTAGCATCATGCCTCAAAAATAAATGATAAAATGAAATGAAGCAAAATATAGGTGTCAGAGGAAAATATTTCCAGAACAAAAGACCGTGTGTGTGTGTGTGTGTGTGTGTGTGTGTGTGTGTGTAAGGTTCTTACTATATAGACTAGGTTGATTCTTCTGCCTCAGCCTAGCTTCAGACCAGATAGGTTCTAACCATTATTGATACTTTAAGAATAGAGCTGGTCCTGGTGATGCATGTCTCTAATCTCAGTGCTTGGAGCATTAGGATCAGGAGTTCAAAGTCATCCGCAGTCTACACATCAGACCAGCCTGGGCTACATGAGACCCTATCTCAAAAAAGACATTTAAAATTATCATCACCATCATTTGTGTGTGTGTGCATGTGTGTGTGTGTGTGTGTGTGTGTGTGTGTGTGTGTGTGTGTACTGTGATGTATTGGGTGTGTTGGGTGTGTACATACCATGCCATGCATGTGGAGGTCAGAGGAAAACTTCTGAGAATCAGTTCTCTTCTTTCACAGTGGAAGTTCATAAGACTTGTGTAACAAGCATGTTCATCTGAGGAACCATCTCATCAACCCTTAAAAATTATTTTTCAAAGAAAATAAGTGAGGACACTATGATCTCAGTACAGGAAAAGACTTGAAGAAAAGTCTTGGGGAACAGCTGAACTTGTCAACACACAGAGAATAGTGACTATAATGTGAGGAATTTCAGAATCAATAAATTTGTAATTACAAAGCTAATGTATAAAAAATAATATTGGGGCTGGGGAGATGGCCCAGTGTATATGATTCTTGTGTGCAAGACTGAGAATCAGTGATCCCAAACACCTGGGTAAATGCTGGGCAAACATGGTGACCTGCCTTATAATCCCAGCCCAAGAGCTCAGCAGGGGATCCTCAGAACAAACTACCCAATTAGGTTAGTATGGTGATATTTTTCTTTTGTACCAAAATGTTAATTGTATGTTAATAAATAAAGTTGCCTGGGGGTCAGAGCTATTAGCAAGCCATAGGAAAGCAGGGCAGTGGTGGTGTACGCTTGTGATCACAGCACTTGGTAGACAGAGCTAGGTAAGTCTCTGTATGTTCAGGGATACAGCCAGCATTGGATACACATGCCTTTAATCTCAATACCAACCATAGAACACCTGGAGGTCTATACAGACAGGCCGTGATGAGGCAGTCCTGTGGTTGGGTTTACAACCAATGAGAAGGCAGAACAGAGACTATATAAAGACTTTAACACAGGAAGTAGCGGCTCCTTCAGAGAGGTAGGACCACTGCAGGAGGAAGAGTAAGGTTTTAGCTCTTAGCGCTGACCTCTTGGCTTTCTTCTTTGCATTGGTTCTGTGTTTCTTATTTATAAGACGGTTGGTTACATCTACAGGTTAGTTCTGGGTTCAAGTGAGAGATCCTACCTCAGGATATAAGGTAGATTAAGGAAGTGACTGAGGAAGACAGACACTGTCAGCCTCTGGTCTCCATATGCATGCACACATACTCACATGCCTATCTACATCAAAAATTCAGTGAATGGTGGCACCATCACTGATTTTTGTCTTGATCTAATAATTTTTAAATATTGCTTTCGCAGTTATACAGATTTCCCCCAAAATAGGTTATACAAGTAAACAGGGGGTGGTGGTGGTGGGGAACAGAGCTTATGTACTCAGAGGTAAAATGCTTGAATTCATGTCTTTCCCAAACTTAAGAAGCTTTTAGATTTTGAAAAGTAGCACATTTTCATGCTTTAAAAACGAGCCAGTGTGGATGTGGCACAGTGAAAAGTTTCTTTCTGCTCATTCCTCAGAAGCCAGCCTCCTCCTGCTTCTTGAATTTGAAATTAAGTATACATTTAGACATAAATATAGATTTTAACCCCACAGGTAGCACTTTTTGAACCATGCATTTTATATAGCAATGTATATGGGAGCCCTTTCTACATCAGCACACGGCTTGTTTGTTTTACAGGTACATAGTGTCTTAGTTAAGGTTCCTATAGCTGTGATAAAACACTACAACTAACAGCAACTCAGGAAGGAAAGGGTTATTTTATTTTACAGCTCCCAGGTCACAGTCCATCACTGTGAGAAGCCAAGGCAGGAACTCAGGGCAGGAACTCAGGCAGAAGCCATGGAGAATTGCTGCTTCCTGCCCAGGGACAGCACTGCCCCCATGAGCTGGACCCTTCCAAAGCAGTCACCAATCAAGAAAAGGTCCCAGAGGCTTGCCCAGGGGACAGTGTAACAGAGAGACTTTCTCAGCTGAGGTTCCTTGTCTCAGATTGCTCTAGCTTGGGTCAAGTTGACAAAAACTAACCGGAGTGAACAGTACCTCATTTAACTAACTAACCGGGTGAACAGCACCTCATTTAACTAACTAACCGGGGTGAACAGCACCTCATTTAACTAACTAACCAGGATGTACAGCACCTCATTTAACTAACTAACCGGGGTGAATAGCACCTCATTTAACTAACTAACCGGGTGAACAGCACCTCATTTAACTAACTAACCAGGATGTACAGCACCTCATTTAATTAACCACTGCACTGTCAATCATGCTTCTCCCTTAGATGCACTTCCCTTATAGTTTTTTAAATTTTCAAAATTATCTTCAATAATTTGTATTTTAATGAAAATTATTTACATTTCATTAATGGATTTGACAAATAATTAAAAAGATTGATCCGAACATTAGACATGTCTAAATCTGGAGTTTTGGCGGTTTGAGTTTTTTTTTTTTTTTAGATTTTATTTATTTTTATGTGTATTGGTGTTTTGCCTGCATTTATGTCTGTGTGAGGGTGCCAGATCCCCTGGAACTGGAGTTACTGATAGTTGTGAGTGACCATGTGGGTGCTGGGAATTGAATCCCAGTCTTCTGGAAGAGCAGCAGTGCTCTTAACTGGTAAGCCATCTCTGCAGGCCACTCCCACCAGCACCACCTTTTTTTTGAGACAGTTGTACACTGTAGTCAAGGCTGGTCTTGAAGTCATGGTAATATCCCTGCCTCAGCCTCTCGAGTGCTGCTGAGATTATAGTCATGAGCTACTACACCCATCTTATAGGTGTTAATGTAATTTAGAAAATTACATTTCTAATTTCAGAGATTTAAAAAATCAGAGTGACCATAAGGGTCCACAGCCAGACCACCCTGACCATGCCCAATCTTGTCTAAAATGGTAATTTGCCACTGTGGAAGTATCCAGATCTGCTGAAGCCATGCCATCACAGCGTTCTGCAGAACGATCTGTCAGCATGTTTAGAAATAGGAGTCACTGCCCAGGTGCCAGCCAGGCAGGCTCCTGGTGGAGATGCTGGCAAGGACAGGGCAGCGCTGGGATGACAGCTGTTTTGAATGTTTCAGAAGCACATTACAGTGTGTGCGGCACCCCCCACACACACACTTTAGTTGGATATGTTAGGGTTCAATCTTGAGGAAAATGAAATGTGTGCACACAGTCGTGCTTCCCAAAGAGAAATCTATTCAGCACCATGTGTCATTATTAGGACAAGCTAATACCATGCATCTCAGCTATCTGTTTCTAGGTAAGAAGCCACTGTAACATAGTAGCTAAAGTATTTATTATTTCTTATGACTCACGTTCTACTATAGTGACTGAAGTTGTTTGCAAGATGTATTCAGCAGGTGGCTGGAATATTTAAATGGCACTCATCACCTAGAATCTCCAGCCACTTGACCTTTCACCCTTTCCCCCTGCAGTGGTGCAGCTCCAGGATGAGGTCTTTCAAGAGGACAAGAGCTCACATGTAGATGTTTGTCAGGCCCCTGCCCTTACCACATTTGATACCGTCACACTGGCGACAGTAAGCCTCCTTGTCAGTTCCAGAGTCGAGGGCTTGGAGATCTGAGAACATGCATCCCAGAAAGACTGTTTTACTGGGGCACCAAAGTAACACAGTATCAAACACTTTTTCTGTTTTGTTCATAAGGATGGTTTTACTTCCCTCTGATAAAACTGCAAGGCAGAAGCAGCAAGATAATGAAATGAGGGCCAGAGAAGACGCACAAAGTTTCTCTGACTTGAAAAAAAAAAATCAATCCTCTTTAAACTTTAGAGTACATAAGTAATATGGACCGTGAGGTGACATGTGGAAGTCATGGCTTATTTGCACAGTGCTAAGGGCCAAGGTCAGACCCCGCTCGTGTTAGGCCCATGCTCTGCACTGAGCTACAGTCTTGCACAGTTCTAGCAAGGATCAGTTCCTGCAGCTGAAGAAAACAGGCTTCACCTTCTGGGTGGATCCTTCAGACCATTCTTTGCCCAAAGTCTAGGGGAACATAGAACATGGTTGAACATTAGAAAGGTTGAGAACCACTGGTCTAGACAGTTCAATTCTTATATTAACTGACTGAGAACTGTTGCTTATTTATACTTTAAAAGAATGATGTGTATTTAAGTGAAGACTTTCATTTTCAGCATCAACAACTGGGCTGTTAGTACTTGAGCTGCTCTTGTCTTAAAGACATGGTCCTGTGTCGCCATCTTCAGGAAGAAACAAACATCTGCTCTGTCTTGCAAGACTTGTTAACAGATAAACAGAACTGAAAGACTACGCTTTGCAGCAGCCCCATCTTTAAAGAGGACCTAAAAGCCACAATTTTGGAAAAGACGAGCATTCCAAACTGTAGATTCTGACTTTTTTAAGGAAAATTTGGGGGCACATCCATCCACATTCTGTGTTGTCTTTGCTGTCAGGGACCCAGCAATGTCCCCAGCAGACAGTGAGGCTTATCATAAACACTCATTCTTCTCTCCTTGTATTCCAAAGCAAATTCATGTTTACTGTACAGCTTTGCAGACTACATAGATTAAGCCAAACTCCAGGTCAGGCCTAGACAGCTTACCTTTTCAGGGAGGATAATTAGTTTTATCCAAGGCCACCAGCCTTTAAGATTAAAAGCTAATGACCTTTGCTTTTCATGGGCCTAAGAAAAAAAACCTTCCTGAAAAGTTACTTTTACTCCTTTATAATTCCCCACTGTTTGTAATCGGGAACGCTGCTACAAGCCGCAAAAATATACAAAGTAGGAGTTCAGCTGATGATGACAAGCTAAGACCTGGGAGAAGCCAGGGCCTTCCAGAGGTCAAGCTGAGGCTCAGGGAGCCATGGTAATATTGGCTTTTGATTATCAGCCATTTCCTGATATGAGTTTCTTGTGTGCTATTGTAACTTTTCCATCATTTATTGGGTACCTTATCGCCTCTACTAAAAGAATATTTAGATAACCTTGTGCGCTGACAGCTATGCACAACCAGAACCCCAGTTCAAGCCTCCCTGTAATTATCGTCATTGGCAGCATCCGGCCAGGTCCATCCCCAGACGGAGAAAAGTACCTTATCAGAGATACCTCTGTACTCTCTAGAACAGATTTAAGTGTCCAGACTACCTGTTTGAGAAGGCCTGGCGGATGTGCCAATTAAGCTTAACTACCTCCTTTACCAAATCTTACCTCTAGTTCCAGATCTCCCTTTAACTATCACCAGAGGTATCTAGCTGTACACAGGTTGTATCTAGTGACTGAGCACACTTTCCCCCACCCTGCAGAAAAACAGCAGATAGCTTGAATACTTAGGAGCCACAGGAAAAAAGAGGGCAGTTTTATTTTCTCCCATTGACCTAGCAACTTATAGATTCTTAATATTTTCTACCAATCACATTTAAGGCTATCGTGGAGCACATAAGATCCCTCTTCTTAGATATTACCTGAATTTAGCCTTTGGTTAATTCATTAGTCACTTCCCCTTTGGGTTGCAAATGATAATTAACAATTACTGCCCTTCTATGTGATTCTTTTCACCCCTCCGTTTGACCCTGGAAGCCTGACAATCACTGCCTGAGGAAACTCTTACCTGCCTTTATGACCACACAGGAATTCAAGCCTGGTGACCTTGCTCAACCAGGGGATTGCTATTGCTTGGGTTCATAACTGGATTCCTGGGAGACTTGGGATGAATGTGGAGAACTTAGAGAGAACAGAGAGGGATAAGGAGGATTTGGACCAGAGAGAATGTGTGGATGAGATGGAAGATGAGGAAGAGTCAGATGGGGAAATACTAGCTGGGTCAGAACAAGATGAAAAGGACCTAGATGAGGCCCAATTAAGACGAGAGAATTAAGATAGAACTTAAGAGGGAACAGTAGATGAATAGAGAGAAATCAGGCAAGACAGGAGCTAGGCACGAGAACAGAACTGAAGCTGTGTATATGTGGATGTTATGCCAGAGGAATTAAAGCAAGTGGACTATAGAGCTCGGTGTGCTGAGATTCTATTTCCTGAAAATAGTCCTCGCCATTAGTAGTTCTCTCTCCTGAGCCCCTGGGACGTGTAATATTAAGGCTGGTCCCTCTAATATTATACAAGAGAAAGCAAGGTCTTTAAGTGCTGCTGAAAGGAAGATTTGGCCATTGGCTAAGAGCTGTGAAAAGTAATTGATCAGTGTATGGGATGTGCTATAGTTTGAATCTGGAATGTTCCTTCAAGGGCAGTGTGGGATCTGGGAGAAATTGGAGGGGGTATATATGATCAAAACATATTGTATGCATGTATGAAATTCTTGAAGAACATATAAATAAAAATTTTAAAAAGAAGATATTAGGATGTCCATATATCATATCTTTAAAATCTTTGTTTTTTATGAATTACAAGGTTATTTAACATATTAGCATATTAGAAATCCCCCTACATAATGTATTGTTATCTATACTAGTGGTTGCTTAATGATGGTAATTCATTCTGAAAAATCATCACTTTATAACTTTGGATGGATAAGTCATGTCTTAGCATGGCTCCTTCATGCAATCATGAGATGTAGGAAATATCAGATGCACGAAGCTGCTGCCAGCAAAATATGGCACATGGTTTCACATCAAATTATTATCTTATAAGTAGAGGGAGACATTCTAAGATATTAATGCAAACAACAAGCCATTAAAACCATCATTTGTCATCATTATCAACTATTATGCACTACATATAATGGTGGACCCAAAGGAGATATGTTTGCTTGCTCCAGCCTCACCACAACACGAGGGAGGGATGTGCTATGTCAGTGCGATGGCTCTGATGTCACTGGCACAAGGAGTTTCCTCTGCACTATAGTCTTATAGCACAGCCATCGTATTTGTGGTCCCTCATTGATAAAAATGTCACCGTGTGGCACATGACTATTTATACATCACATCTCAAAGACATTTTCTAATGAATTTGAACACTAATGGTTAAAATACGTGCTGTGCATATCTATCCTCTGAGCCAAGCAAATGACATTTTGGAGAGTTCAGCTGTGCCCCCTATCAAAAAGATTGTCTACCGGGGACCTTAAGGAGAGCCTGCTCCAAGGCCACCTCCAGGGTAATGCAAGAAAATCCACAAAGGCGCCAAGAGCTTAGGGAAAATTCATACCTATCTGAGGGTATTTAAAAATAAGTTTTAATCTATCTATGACTGGTGAAATAAGGAAACACACATGCTTTCTGAGGTTAACTTTCTCTTTTACTTCATATTAGAAATGGTCTCTGACTCTTTCTGTCTCCACATTGCTACATATCTCCATACTGCTGCATACAGCTACATATCTTTACATACATAATTTTTTCACATGGCTACACATCTTTCTTTTACATACATTTCTTTTCTACATCTCTTTTCTATACAGTTTCATCTTCCTTGCCTACACACAGTTACAAATCTCCACACTGCCACAGCTGAACATCTCACTCACACAGCTCTCTCATCTTACAGCACTTCACACAGTTCCGAGGCACAGCTCCTCTCCGTAGCAGCAGCTCTTCCACACAGCTCTCTCACTCACTCACACATCTTTCTTTTACATTATTCACTCATTCTTTTCTCATTCACTCTTTCACTCACGCATTTCCTCACACTTCTCTTATGCTTCTTCCTCATCTCTCACCCAGTACACACACACACACACACACACACACACACACACACACGCACACACACACACGCACGCACACACACACACACACACACGCACGCACACACACTTCACTCACATTCTGCAGCAGCTCTCACACAGCTCTACACAGCCGTCTCTCTCCACACCACCTCTGCTGCTCTCTCACAGCCAAACTCTGAACAATTTTAAGTTACATTTTCAAGGTCCTGCCCATTCTCAAAACACAATATAAGTCACATAATTTCTTTTAGGCTAGTAATGTCACATTGACCCATGCATGTAGCTCTAAGTTGGTGAGGGGTCCCAGACAGAAAACAATTGGCTGAACCTTGAGCGGTCAAGGAACATGCAGAAAGAAAGCTACTTACTGCAAGGAGCCAATCTCAGTGTAAACAGCCTGGCCTTGATTTAGCAACAAACAACACCTGGGAATTAGTCTTTGTGTATATTCTGTAGGGGAAGCTTAGTCTGTTTTGGACTTGTTCTAAGGTATTTGCAAAATGTGTAAAAGGCTACCTTTGAGACTGAGAATACTGTTACTTTCCTGTGTCAGTAAAGAAGAATATTCTGGTAATATTTCTGTTCATCAGAATTATACAGCTTAAGCAGAAATCCACAGCTAAATGTGTGCCCAGAGATGTAAAACACACTATCAAAGGTCTGTGGAGAGCACCCTACAGCTGTTCTTATTAGGGGGGCATAGCAGTGGCAGAGAAAGTTGCAGACAGAAAACTGCTATGGGATGGTCTGTATGTTAAATGTGTTGCTCTGGTTGGTTAATAAATAAAATACTGACTGGCCAGTAGCCAGGCAGGAAGTATAGGCGGGACAAGGAGAGAGGAGAATTCTGGGAAGTGGAAGGCTGAGGCAGAGAGACGCTGCCAGCCACCGCCATGAGAACATGTTAAGATACTGGTAAGCCACGAGCCATGTGGCAACTTATAGATTAATAGAAATGGGTTGATTTAAGATATAAGAACAGTTAGCAAGAAGCCTGCCATGGCCATACAGTTTGTAAACAATATAAGTCTCTGTGTGTTTACTTAGGGGTCTGAGCGGCTGTGGGACTGGCGGGTGAGAGAGATTTGTCCTGACTGTGGGCCAGGCAGGAAAACTCTAGCTACAGAAAACACCTGGTTTCCACAGCCAGTGACCCCACAGCTTTGCCAGGTGGGGCTCCCCATCAGGGAGTTATATGTCTAGTGAGTCAACTTTCTAACACTAGTTATCACCTGCTGTGTACTCCCACGGCCCTTGGCAATTGTCCCAGCTGGGCCTTTTGATTGTTTCCATCCCCTCATGGAAGGTTAGGGAGGATCATAGGGCTCCCTACCACCTATGTGCAACTCTGCCTTAATTGCATGTGGTCTTGGGGAGCAGCTAGAGTACATAGGCCATGGAAAACTAAAAAGGGTCTCTATCTATGCAGTTATGGGAAATCCATCATCGCCATTGGGCAAAAAATTCTGGTGCAGCCTTTGTCGGGGAGGAGCACCCATATCCTGTAGGTGACCCGCCCCCTCCCACCTATCCTCTGCAAGTCCAATAAACTCATTGGTTTCCTAAAGAGAACTTTGATGGAATCATGCTTTGGTTTGTCGTTGGGACCTTGGGAGGAGGGGTAGGTATTGTTTACATCCCCCAGGGAAGGAGTTTAGCAACAAAATGATTTTTGGAGTCAGAACTAAACTTACAGTTTAGCTCTCTCAATTACAGATGATGGGAACTTGATGTATGTTGCTGGAGTGCTTCTCTCCAGCTCCCACCAAGCCCCGCAGTTCCACAACCCATGTATAAAATAATCACTCAGATGCTTATATTACTTATAAACTGTATGGCCATGGCAGGCTTCTTGCTAACTGTTCTTATATCTTAAATTAATCAATTTCTGTAAATCTATACCTTGCCACGTGGCTCGTGGCTTACCGGCATCTTTACATGCTGCTTGTCCTGGTGGTGGCTGGCAGTCTCCTTCCACCTTCCTGTTCTTTTCTCCTCTCTGTTAGTCCCACCTATACTTCCTGCCTAGCCACTGGCCAATCAGTGTTTTATTTATTGACCAATCAGAGCAACACATTTGCCATACAGAACATCCCACAGCAGATGTATATATATTTTTTTTAATTTTTACTTCTTTTTTTTTAGGTTTTTCTTTTTTTTCTTTTTCTTTTCTTTTCTTTCTTTTTTTTGAGACAGAGTGTCTTTATATAGTCTTGGCTGACCTAGAGCTTGCTATGTAGACCAGGTTGGCCTCAATCTCACAGAGATCCTCCTGCTTCTGCCTCCTGAGTGCTGGGATTAAAACTGTGCATCACCACTCCCCACTTAAACAGATTCTTTAATCTTTAGAGTCTTTATTTCCCTTTTCATAACAAGGAGATAAATAATAGTATGTTTGCAAGGCTGAGGTGAAAAGTGGATGAGTAGTATGTAAACCAGTTAGGACTGAGTTAAAAAAATACCTTATAGACATGTAAAAATAGTTTACTCAGGAACCCCACTGTACTCAAGGGTATACCTGATAACCAGAACCTAGTGACATCACTCATTCAAGACAACCAGATACAGGTCTAGAACTCCACAGTGCCCACTGGACAGTATATAAGCAGAGACCAAGAGCAATGCAGTGTTCTTCACCTCTTCAGGACTACTGGAGAGATGCCACCTTGACCTGTCCTGTGGCTGCAGAGTCTCCCCTGGGATCCTGACTCTTGAACTGAAGACTATTGTGAGAGACTAGACCTGACCTTTGGCTAAGATACATCACACAGGTGAGCAGCCTAGGGGAGATAGGCTTAGAACTATAGTAAGGAACTTAAAAGAGTGTGAACCCTGTGTGACAACCCTCTGCATAGTATAACTTTTGTTATACCAACTACACGTATCTACCTACCTTCTTGCTCACAGTAGTTGGCATAGTTGGCAGGATCTTAAATGATCCTTAGAGAAGGTGAAATGAAGGTGACTTCTTGCTATTCCAAGGGCATCCCCAGACTTGCCCCAGGGAGAAGGGTGAATTCCTGACTGCAGGACATCCCTCCACAAAGGTAAGGGCTTCTTGTTATTGGTTATTTTTGCTCTTTTAGGGTGCCTTCCACCCAGCTCCCAAATAAACCACACACAGAGGTTTATTCTTAATTATGAATGCCCAGCCTTAGCTTGGCTTAATTTCTAGCCATCTCTCCTTAACTTATCCCGTCTACTTTTTGCCTCTGGGCTTTTCCCATTCTCTTACTTCTGTAAATCTTAATCTTACTCCGTGACTTGCTGGTTGTGTAGCTGGGTGGCTGGATCCTGATCTCCTCCTTCTCTGGCTCCTTGATCTCCCCCATCTTTTTTTTCCTTCTCCTCCCAGATTTCTCCTTCTGTATTCTCTCTGTTTGCCAGCCCCACCTCTCCTTTCTCCTGCCTTGCTATTAGCCAGTTCTTTATTAGACCATCAGGTGTTTTACACAGGCACAGTAACACAACTTCACAGACTTAAACAAATGCAACATAAACAAAAGTAACACACCTTAAAAATAATATTCTCCAACATTTCCCCCTTTTGTCTAAATAAAAATGAAAGATTTTAACTTTAACATAGCAAAACTATACACAACAAAAGCAGCTATCAAGTAAGAATTAACTTACAATATTCTGTCCATTTGTAGTTAAGCATATTCAAAGAAAATAATGCATTATCTATCCTATCTTAGTGAATTCAAAGTTTTACATCTAACTTAATTTCTATCATAACTAATAAAAAGTGCCTTTATAACTATCTAGTCTTCAACTCCATCAAAGACCCAGAAGGATGTAATATTACTTAACAACAGAGACATCTGGCCGCCTGGACAGTCACCCAAAGTTCCTCTGCAATGTTGGAGCATTCATCTTCAGTCTACAGACCCAAAGTATCTGGCAGACTTTTCAGTGAAACAGGAATTTTGAAGGACTGTCCTGCCTTGTTTTGGCAAAGTTCAACAGTCTTTTTCCTGTGTTTCCTGCACATCCAGTCTGCACACCACATTGTCAGCAGTCAAAGGCAAGAACAGTTTCTTTGCCCAGTGTCTAACCTTGCCACAATGAAAGCAAACTCCATAAGGATTTTCTTCAATGCCCATCATCTTCTCTGAAGGAAATTAATGCTGCCAGGAACGGATGTGTCTCATTGTCATGAAAAACTTTAAGTTAACAAAACATTTAAAATGCCATATTCTATAGGTCTTTGAAGTATTTGAAGACCATCTATCTAAAATATATCTATTAAGCCTAGAAAATTTAAAATTATGTAACTATTGAAGGAGTAACAGGAAAAATATTTAAAGCAGGAATAGAAAATATAGTATTAGTCTATAACTCATCTCTAAATATTCTCACAGTATTTACATCAGCACCTAACTGTGTGCTGAGGATGGATGTCATACCCAAATTATTTCCCCAATGGCATTACATTAAAAACTTGAACCTTGGCCAGGCAGTGGTGGCTCACACCTTTAATCCCAGCACTTGGGGGGCAGAGGTAGCAGAACTCTGTGAGTTTGAGGCCAGCCTGGTCTACAGAGAGTATTCTAGGACATCCAGAGCTACACAGAGAAACCCTGTCTCAAAAAAACCAAAATAAAACAAAACAAAACAAAAAACTTAATCACTTACACTGTAATATCACCCAAGTCCAAATCCTTCCTATAGAACTCCCTCAAATTAAGGGATCATTTACCAAGCAATACCCTATCAAGGGAAGTGATAAACCCTCATTGACACTGTAAATAAACTATTGAAGGCAGACATTGAACCCACACAGTCCTTCAACTTCAACAGTCTTGTCCGGCCAGTAAAAAGGCCAAACAGCCAATGGAGATTCACAGTAGACTAGACTATAGTAACATTAATCAGCTTTCTCCATAAATGCCAGGAAATTTACCAATGTAGAAGATATATTCCTAAAGATTAGGAATTACAACCCAAAATTCTTTGGCATCATAGAGTTATCAGACATGTTCTTTAGTCTATCACTCCATGTGATTCTAGAGACATTACTACTTTTACCTGAAATAATAAACAATACAAATTCAAACAAGTGCCTCAGGGCTATAAGAATAGGCTGATCATTGCTCATATGACAGTAACATGGTCACTGAAAAAGCTACCTAAATCAGATTGCCCCCTTTTAAGCTATGTAGATGATGTTTTGATTGCAGGATACAATAAGTATACTATTCAAAACTATATGGAGACAGTAACTGATACCCAGGTACATTGTGGCTGGACCATTAATAAAGACAAACTGAAGGGACCAGTTACATCAGCAGCATTTCTAGGTGTATTATGGACATCTGAGGGACCCAAGGTCCTGAGTGGCACACTGCACAAGATTTTAAATAATCCATCACCCAGGGACAAAACTCAGGTGCAACACCTAATTGGTATGATTGCATACTGAAGAAACCACATGCCATATTTCCAGATTATCATGAAACCCCTCTATGGGGTTACTAGAAAGGCAGCTGCTTTCCAATGGGGACAGAACAAAGAGAAACAGTTGAGGCAGTCTGTAAGATCATCTCTGAATGTGCAACCCTGGCCAATATTGAACCAACTGATACCTTAATTATGGGTATCATATTTATTAGTGAATAATGGCAACTCTTAATAAAGTGAAAGTGAGTCCACCAGCATTTGCCTGTTGGCTTCTATTATAAGTGCTTCCCCTATGAGGAGAATACTCTCTCTTTGAGAAACAAATCTGGACATTTTGCATGAACCACGAAGAACCCTAACTCAGTCATCACCAACCACCCCTATGTTCATAAGGGTGTTCATTCTAATGATGGATTGGATCCTCTCAAAGCAGAGCCCTTCCCAGGCCTAACCATTATAGCAGAATGGTATTACAGCAGAAGTGGTACCTATCTGAATTCCTTCATGACCAGGATGTGGTAGTAAAGGGGTCTGTGCCTTCCTGTACTGAGGAAATAGCTCTGTTGCTCATAATCCCTCACCCATAAGCTATTCACCCCTCTCCCAAAAGAGGCATCTATTGATTGTGGGGACCAATGGAATGGTCACATTTGTCATGGTTCACTGATAGCTCATCAACCACTGGTGGAACCAAAACTAAATGGAAAGCCTATAGACCAGGAGATGGAATGGCTATTACTGAGGAAGGAACCACCAAATCAGCACAACATGCTGAAGTAATAGCAGCACTATTTCCTACAAGACAAACATCTGAGGAAGGCAAAAGGAAAATCTGTATCTTTTCCTATTCATGGTGTATGTGCAATGGTATAGCTATATGGTCATCAAAATGGAAAACCACTAATGGCAGATAAATTGCAAATATATTCAGTCAATGGAGGATGCAAGGAAATGGCAAAACTCAGCAAAGATGTCAAAATTTATGTAGCCCATGTAGACACCCACACAAGCAAGACAGACAAGACAAAATATGAAATAGTGGATAAACTGGCATCGTGTTCAATTAAGACTAGAAATTTGCTAGGGAACAAATTCAGAACAAATCAGCAAGGATGATAGATTATGAAAACTTACCCCTAATACTGAAAAATGAGGAGAAATGGAGAACCAAATTAAATCAGGACAACTCTATGAGAATAACTATCAAAAGAAACATAGACTGGAAATTAAGAAACTTAAGAATGTTAGCATAATTAGTAACAAAGAAATCCTAGAAGTCATGAAACATTGGGACATATAGGCACACATGTTTTGTTTCAATGGTTTGATTAAAAGGAACCTCAAGGTATCCTGGCAGGCCAGTATACAGGCCATTGGAGACTGCCACCTTTGTCCAGATCTTAAAACTAGATTCAGACATCGAGTAACAGCTGTAACACTGCCTCCTAAACAATTTAATTATAAACTACAAATAGATTTCATTGGATCTATGAATACTCATAGGGACCTCTTTTTAAACTATTGCTGCCTTTTCATCCATGGCTATCCTAATCAGCAACTGCAACTCCTCAACTACCAGTAGTGGTTTGGCTGCAAGGGCCATAGCTGGAGGTGGTTCTATTCCCTTAGGCACTGACTCTTTCAAAGCTACAAAGGAACTCATCTAAATCTCTGTCCCTCTAAAGAACTCAATTCTCAAAAGTTGCGGTGGAATTCTGCTCCTCAGAGAGGCTGAACAGCAAGTTGCTCACCTCCTCTCCTTGCTCACGTCTCCCTGGAAAAACTCTTGTGCTTCTCTTCACCCCTACTTAAAAGCCCTTCTCCACCTGGCTCCTCCCTACCACTTCCTGTCAGCTAGTTGCTGACTCAGTCTCCTGACTGCAGGTGAATTCTATTTAATCAAACAAATGTAGCACATCTTTGCATCATTAAACAAAAGTTCCAGAGTATAAACAAAAGTAGCATACCTTAAAATAATATTCTACAACACCTATATGCCTACGCTCTTGTAGATGTAAGTACAGAACTTGGCTGACCAAAGAAAGTCATAGACCAGACCAGTTGGCAACCTTATACACACCCTGGTGTTAGATCTCAGATATGGCTGCCCAATAATTATTGAAACAGATCAAGAAACATACTTTACAGGATCTAAAGTCTAGAAGTGATCCCAGACTATGAACATCCAATGGGACTTCCACCTAGCATATAACCCAACTGCAGCTGGAAATATAGAAAGATGATCTGGACTGCTCAAAAACAAGTTATCACATGCTATGAGTTAAATACTAGACCACTATTGAGCAGAGCTTCTCCATTAGAGGAAGCTATTAAATCAGACTTAGAATTAAAACAACTGCAAGGTACTTCCAGACCATGCAGAATAATTCTCCATAAATGTGTTTACAGGGACAGAAAAACTTGAGAAATAAAGTAGACAGAAGTCATGGCACCTAGAACAGGCAATACAATATGGACCATAGATGAGAAGGAAAATGTGAACCTTGGAAAAATTAGATGATCTACAAGCATAATGTGTCTAGGACCTAATCTAATACATTGGATTTGCACTTTCATAAGGATAGTAATGGTTTTAGGATTAACTTACTCAGCACTGGTACTAACTGGGCATTATACCCTCTTACCAGACAGAAAGAGGAATAGCACATGGCAAGGCAAGGCCATAACAAATTATACCTTATGCCTCATAGAAACTTTAATAAGAAAATAAAAGAGAACACAAGATAGAATTATATTGATCTGCTGGGCCATGACACCCAGGACATTGCTCCTGGGAATCCTCCTGTTGAATGCTAAAAGCTTAACATTACCCAACAAGCCAAGCTCAGGCTCTTTGACAATACCATTGTCCTATCACCATCACCAACACCATTTAAGCTTGCTATAAGCAGAGACATCATCACCTTCATCAACAACCACATCTACAGCAACAGGGACAATGAATGAAATGACAGTGGAGGTGACCACCATACCAACAGCTACAATAACAAACTAAGAGTCAAGTATGATATTGGTGATTTACCCTACTACACCTTGGTTGGATTCCTATTGGAATACTGGGACACTTGGTCCTAAACCTCATATATGCCAGGAATGCATTCTATGCTCAACATGCTCATTGTGAAGCTATTGGGAATACAATTTGGTATAGCTATTGTGATGAATGGAAGAAGGCTAGTACCCACTTTCCACCAATTTTGATAGCCATAATCACCAATGATCAAGAGGAAGCAGAAAACACCAATTTTAAAGAAAGAAACCCACTGAAATGTCATTTAGCACAGATTTGGAGAAATATCACAGCATCATTAGTCATCTACAACTTCCACTGGAGAGAAATTTCTCTTAAATCATCCTTCCACCTTACAGTGAAGAACAAGTAAAGAGTAAGATTTTAGATGTCAGAAAGGGAAGACTCCATGTTTGACTGTGAAATAGCAGCAAACATGAAATTTCTCTCAGCATTCTTTACCCCATATGTATGGCAGATGAACCCAGTCTATGGCTTCTACAACAACAAATCCACAGGGATGACCACAGAACCAACCTTGGAAGAAGAAAAGGAATCAGATTACTTGAACACAGTGAACCAAAGTAAACCCATGATTTGGGAGAATTGTACCTTTGACTCAGACACTGATAGAACACCATGGAAGCATTTCCTCTCTTGGAACACAATACCACCAAAAAAATGAATCCCCAAATTAACCCCCAAATTTGGGGATTCATTTTTTTATAATCCCCATATATGAATAGGACAAATGTGACTGTATCATGTGTGGTTGATTTCCCAACCTACCCTAACTATTGACGTATAGAATATGAAAATCAGAAAATGATTCGTTTTCACCTATCAATGACTGGCTGGAAATTGCAGCATTGGGGACACAACATTACAGATTTCCATTGATCTTGACTAACCCATTACTGCAACCCTTCAAATCTTATGACTTGAAGCCCCACCACCTGAGGAGAACACATGCAGACATCCAAACACTCTGTGTCTGCATGGTATTCTACAAACCTCAGATTATACCTTAGCACAGCCAACCATATTTTGTACAGATACAGCCTGTGTACATCTACAATTATTGATACAAAAGGCCTCAATCCCCATAATAGAATCTCTGGAATGGGTACCAGCTGATGCTAATTAGACTAATGCACTGACTAATGTCACATTGTGCATGTGGGACGACTTCTAGTGCAATCATCCAATTCATCTGGACATATGAGGATAAAACCATCCAAATTGCCTCATAGTTCATCAATTACTCCAATTATAACTGGAACACTACTATACGAGGTCTAATATGCCACTAACAAAATGTAAGTCTAACTGGTGGGAGAGACAATGGAGTAACCTAACTGACCTACCTGTCTTTTAAACGCACCACTCTCAGAAGATTTACAACTTGACAGCTACATTTACCAACACATCTCTATGGAAAATTATTAAATCAAAGGAACAGTGGGCCCCCTGATTATCAATGATACACTAAAACCCAAAAATTTTGCTTGCCAAATGAGGAAGAATTTTTGGAGCTGCAATACCATTCATATACTAAATGATAATAAAACAGTAGACTTCTCAACACTTCTCAATATACATGCCAGAAATGCCACACACACGTTTCCCCCCAAATTTCAGAACATTGTTTCTCAGTCTGTTGAAATTCCAGCTTGGATTTATATCAGGAACCAAGTTAATTACAACAACCAAAGAGTGGATATGGTGCAATTTGCAACCAGAAGATGGCCTAGATCCTATGACTCCTTTGTGCCACGGTAACACATAAAAAAGGCAGACCACAAAAGCTTACACTGGTGGAAAACTGCAGGTATGGATCTTTCCAAACTAGAATCCTAGAAACATACACACCCAGGGCTTCCCTATTATTTCTACATGATTCTTCCACTACCACAGCTCAAAGAATGGGGCATTGGAGACTTTGTGGCCCAAAAGACCATACTCAATATAGTACATACAGGAACTCTGCATAAAGGAACCTAATTTGGTGAGGTATATGCCTTCCTCATAATGTGGAAATCTTGTGTAATCAAAGAAGGCAGCCTAACACATGCATTATTGATAGAGGAGGATGGCATGAGAACAACGAGTTCTTCACAGCCCACTAGAAGGCAGCATTTGTCAATCCCCCTACTTCCCCACCAATGTTTACAGAGTGCCCATGATGATGCTTGACTTTAGCCTGCTGGCAAGACATAATTACACCTAGGATCCAGAAGATCTCACTTACCTCCAACCTCAAATCATGGCTCCCACCTGAAGAACTCTGCCCTGAGCCTGAATTTAGGAGAATACCAGTCTTCTCCTACTCCTCAGGAAATAGGTTTGCTGCAAGAAAACCTTTACAATTGATGCTTGCTGGAGCTATGTTGCTTGGCTCCTTACACGGAGGTGCCACAGAATCTTCTGTTCTTTCAGACATCAATGCAGATAAAGGAGACATCAGAAATCTTACTGAACAACAAACATTGGTTATTAATGTCTTGTCTGACAGACTAGCTACCACCCACAAACTGATTATATGCCTTCACCTGGAACTAAGTGTATTAAACCAACCATTGGCAGATAATAACAAATATGCAGCTAAAAATTTGAAGAGACTAACTGTAGCCAAGCAGACCATTCAAAATTATCTGCTACAACTTATTCAGAGGAACAAAGAGAAGAATGTACCCAAAAGACTCCCTTTTCAAAGAGTGGAGACAGACCTGTCTAAGCTCTTTTCTACAGGATTTGGAACAGAAATGTCAGTCTACAAGACTCTAATTGAATACAAGGCAAACCTCTTGGTGTGAGCATGGATTCTGCAAAATACATTTACTCTCAGTTTATATGGAAAATGTGGTACCAGCTTATCACATACTTCCATTGCCTAGGAAACTTGGGGGTGGATTTGTTATACCCACTGACTATTTCCTATGGACTATTTGGATTAATACAGAGAATGTCTACTACCCAGAGGAGCATGTCATCTGACTTGGAGGTCAACACCTTTGTGATCACCCACCTTCTGTCTAATGAGCTCCAAATATCATGGCACCCAACGTGTTGGCAAGAGTTTCCACCTAAAACCTGAGAAAAAAGATACTAAAACGGAGCTAAAAACAGTTCCTAGTTGTCTCTTTCAAGTTAGTGGCAGCCTGCGTGTTTGATCTACTATGGCGGGTTCCTGGCGTGTGCGCTCGACCTGCAGTATGGCGGGAATGAGGCCTCTGCAAGTGGCACATTAAGCCTTTGCTAGTACAAAACAAAAAAAAAAAAGAGGTTTCTGGGATAAACACTGCTTTGATAGAAGCATAGACCCACGAAGGCTCTCAGAGCTGGTGGTAAACGTACCACCGCCATGTTGGGAAGCTGAGGCAGGTGGAGCCAGCAGCCATAGTGCCGTTTCAGTCTTGGAATGCTGCAGTTTAAAGCAATAGGCTCAAGGTAATATAAAAAATAAGCCAAATAAAGATGGCTACCACACGGAGAATCTGGATTATGTTCTCTTTGATATTCGTAACTGAAGAAAAACATTTGATTGCAAAAGCTGTTGAGTTATGCCAAAATGTATATTTTAAAGGTACCTTGACTTCAAAATTTGGATGTAAGGATATGTTGCTTTGGAAAGGAAGCTCTGCTTTTGTTTCCACAGAAAGCCAGAGGCTATGGATTTATTCCAGATTAAGATACATCAGGTTTGACCAGCCAAGACCCCCTGAAAGGTCTCCGGTGACACCATGGCCCAGATGATCCAACATCCAGAACGGTTTGAAGGCAACTGGCTCAGACAATACAGCCTCATGGACTACTCCATAATCCTAAAATTTTCTTTGTGTCCTCATAAGATATAGCGCCCCCCTCCAGCAGGAAGTAGTAAGAGAAGCTACGCCCAAATTCCCAAATTATATGTAATTTTACTATGTTAATGTTAAAATCTTCCTTTTTGAAAAAAAAGAAAAGGGGAAGTGCTGTGGGATGGTCTGTATGTCAAACATGTTAATAAAGCACTGATTGGCCAGTGGTCAGGCAGGAAGAAGTATAGGCGGGACGAGGAGAGAATTCTGGGAAGTGGAAGGCTGAGCTGGAGACACTGCCAGCTGCCGCCATGACAAACAGCATGTGAAGATGCCGGTAAGCCACAAGCAATGTGGCAAGGTATAGATTTATAGAAATGGATTAATTTAAGATGTAAGAACTAGATAGCTAGAAGCCTGAGCCATTAGGCCATACAGTTTGTAAGCAATATAAGTCTCTGTGTTTACTTGGTTGGGTCTGAGCGGCTGTGGGACTGGCGGGTGGCAGAGATTTGTCCTGACTGTGGGCCAGGCAGGAAAACTCTAGCTACAAAACTGACCCTTTCAGTCTTTGCAAACCAACTCATAGACCTTGGCAGTTGAATCTTTACTTCATGCTCCATGTAAGTCTTCAGCCTCACGGTTGATATCTGTAACATAACCATGGACACCTTGGACTCCACTTTTTATTCTGCAGAACCTGGTTGTGTGGCTATATACAATGCTACTAGAGTTGTATCTCATTTCTCAGGTAAACATGTGCAGGATCTCTACCCTAACCTTTGCACAGAGACATGCTTTTGATTCAGGTACCCTATATAATAAATAAACTCACTAGAAAAGGCTAGGAATGCCATTAATGACATTTCTGCTGCTCTGTCCTTTAACGTGCCACGATTACAGTCAATGGATTATGGGATTCCTATGGATATTGAGACCCTGGGAGGACAGATAGACAGAGTACTCACAGCTGACACTATTGCCTAAACCCATAAAGTTGGCAACCTTAAGAAATGCTTTGAATTTGATGTGATTGATAGAATGTTTATATTTGACTATACTTGCTTCCCTACATGGAACTTATTATACTGGATAAAGGAGAACTTTTGACTTTTTGTATACATCACATTGGCCCTTTTGACATGCAAACTCCTTATGATCATTTTGGGCTTGTTTAACAAACTTCATTTCAGGAAGAACTATGACAAAGAGCTCCAGAGACTACTATTGCACCAGAAAGAACACACTAGCTATATATGATTCTGACAGACACATCTGTACAAACTGTGATTGGAGAACCTTCTTCAGGAGATGCTTCATCTCCATAGTGACATTGAAAGCCAGGAAAATGTATTCCCAATTCTTTGTTCTACTCTGCCAAGAAAATGCCATTTCTGTCTGAAGGGATGGTCTGATTCATTAGTCTTAGATCCATGATGGACAGACACCTCCAGAGACTTACAAGACTCCTTGATGCTCTATATCCACCACCTGCTTTACTATATTCACCAACACAAAACCGAAAACAACATTGGAAGCTAATTATGAAGCTCATTGTATTCTTAGTTGCTCTTTTCATTAATAAAAGTAGAAATACCTAGCTGAGGGCCATGACCCACTGTAGCTAGAGTTTTCCTGCCTGGCCCACAATCAGGACAAATCTCTGTCACCCTCCAGTCCCACAGCCGCTCAGACCCAACCAAGTAAACACAGAGACTTATATTGCTTACAAACTGTATGGCCGTGGCAGGCTTCTTGCTAACTGTTCTTATATCTTATATATTATATATTAATCCATTTTTATAAATCTATACCTTGCCACGTGGCTCATGGCTTACCCGCATCTTCACATGCTGCTTGTCATGGCGGTGGCTGGCAGTGTCTCTCTCACTCAGCTTCCTGTTCCCTCAATTCTCCTCTCTGTTAGTCCCGCCTATACTTCCTGCCTGGCCACTGGCCAATCAGTGTTTTATTTATTGACCAATCAGAGCATTTGACATACAGACCATCCCACAGCACCCCACCGTACTCATATCAGTACAGCACCACACTGTACTGATAACCAGAACCTAGTGACATCACTCACTCAAGACAACCAGATACAGGTCTAGAACTCCACAATGCCCATTGGACAATATATAAGCAGAGACCAAGAGCAATGCAGTGTTCTTCACATCTTCAGGACTACTGGAGAGATGCCACCTTGACCTGCCCTGTGGCTGCAGAGTCTCGCCTGGGATCCTGACTCTTGAACTGGAAGCTAGCCATGAGAGACTAGACCTGACCTTTGGCTAAGATACATCACACAGGTGAGCAGTCTTGGGGCTTAGAACTGTAGTTAAGAACTTAAAAGAGTGTGAACCCTGTGTGATGACCCTCAGCATGATATAACTGTTGTTATACCAGCTATGTGTACTATCTTCTTGCTCTCCAAGGTTTCTGCCTTCAGCTTCTGACTTGACTTCTTCTAATGATGGGCTGTGAGGTGTAAGCTGAACCAAGCCCGCCTCCACCCCTCCCCCAAGCTGCTTTTGGTCACTGTTTTATCACAGCAACAGAGAGCAAGCTGGAACAATCAGCTGTATATTTACTTTTCCATTTTACAGTTGAATAAATTGAAATCTAAAGCCATAGTCTTGTTTAAAACCAATGTGGAGCTGGCAGTGGTGGCGCACTCCTTTAATCCCAGCACTCAGGAAGCAGAGGCAGGTGGATCTCTGTAAGTTAGTGGCCAGCCTGGTCTATAAATAGAGTTCCAGGACAGCCAAGGCTGTTACACAGAGAAACCCTGTCTCAAAACCAAAACAAATAAAAGAGCCCCAAACAAAACCATGGTCCCAAACCTTGTTTTAATTTTACATACCCCTGAACTTATACTTCTGTTCCACTCTTTTCAGATTGTTCACTTTTTGTCAGTAGAAGCAAATATTTCACTTTTATGGAGATTATTTTTTCTAATAGGAAAAATCTCTAAACTGAGTTTTTTTAGTGATACAAAAATTTAGGGGGTTAAAATATTTGGATAAATACTTCTTAATTTTTATTAGGCTAAACACAACCACATGCCTTTGAGGTCTTTGTGTTACCATCAACTTGATGACAGTAGCCAGGTGTAGTGGTACACATCTTTAGTCCCAGCACTCGGAGGCAGAGGCAGGCAAATCTTTGTGAGTTCGAGACCAGCCTGGTCTACACAGTGAGTTCCAGGACAACCCGGGCTCCACAGAGAAACCTTGTCTCGAAAAAATAAAAGAAAGAAAGAAAATATGATGACAGTACTGGGCCTCCTTTGTGTAATTTTGAAGTTTCATCTTTGTGTGTGTGTGTGTGTGTGTGTGTGTGTACATGTCCATATGTTGTGTGGGTGCATGTGTGAAGAAGTGTGTGTAAAGGTCCAACATCAGCCTCAGGTGTTATTTCTGAAGACCTGTCTATCTTGCATTTGGAGACAAAGTCTCTCACTGAGACATGGAACTCACTGATTGGGCTAGTCTGGCTGGCCAGTGTGCTCCAGGATCTCCTAACTCTGCCTCCCCAGTGCTAGGATTACAAGTCTGCCACCATAGCATTAAAAACATTTTTATTATATAAAAAGTTAATTAAGTTCTGTGTATTTTTGTGTCTGTGAGTGTGTACACATGTGCAAGTGTCATGGCATGCATATGGAGGTCAGAGGACAACTTTTGGAAGTCAGTTTTCTCCTTCCACTCTCACAGGCTCCCAGACCTTAGCACAACTGACTCCATGATGGAAGCACCATTCAGGCCATAAACCTCAGTCAAGCCATAAACCTCAGCACTTACACAGCACCACCTGCCAAAACAAAAAACGAAGACCTAATCCATCAAAGTCTATAGTTCTGGGAAAGTCTTTAAATGTACTAACCTTGCTTTGTGGCATCTGTAGTTCTGCTTCTGGATAACTGTTCTTGCTAACTGAGGTGTGTCAGCCCAGGATGTGGTATTGTGCTTAAAAGCTCACCCTGAGAAAGGCTCAGTAGTAAACTAGGATCCTGAATACCCAGTGAAGTTTCTGGCTGGCTAATAAAGACTTTCTATTGCTTAAACTTGTTTCACGGTAGTCTTCCCTGGAGGATCACAACATTTCTGGAGGTCCCACTAAGATCCCCTGAGACCAAACCTTGCAATACCAGGGGTCTTGCAGGAAGGTTGTGAAATGGTCAAGAGGCTCATAGCGGGTACACAACCTGAAGACATTCCAGGCCTAAGGACTCCCTCTGATCAATTGCTGCCTAATGCTTCAGAGGAGTCTGACACCACCACCCAAAAGGAAACAAGATTGAAAGTCATCTGGTCTGTCACCTCCAGAGGCAATTCTAGTTGAGGACAGAACAAGAGGCTGGGTGTGGGCACTGATACCGTGTCCAGGATTCATGTGAGATGCCATTAAACTCCCCTGGTCTGTTCAGGTGTATGGACGTATGGTGGCCAACCCTGGTTGTCTTTACTATGTGTCTCTCTGAGTTTCTGCCAGTTCTTTTGCTTGGAGAAATATCTAAATGGAAGGGGTCTGTCCTAGGACTGCACCTACGGCTGCCCCAGCATGGTGCAAGCCTTCCTGCATGGTCACTGGCCATGCTGCACCCCTGAGGCATGTGGTAGTGGCTGTACTGGTAAAGATGACAGTGCAGGTTGCTACAGCTCAGAGTGGAGTTTTGCAGATGAGGGCAGTTTGATATCTCCACCTCTCAGGAAAAGCTCTGAATCTTCTGTGAAATCAGTTGGCCCTCTTTAGGAATAGGGTGGCCCAATGGTGATTCAGGCCATCTAAAACATAAATCTCCCAGCTACCCTGACCAGTTTCCCTGTGTTAACAAATGACTTTCTCTGGTGTGAGATTCCCCCTAGCTTAAGACCTGTGCCCTCTTGTTGGGGATCAGAATCCTTTTGGCTCTGCCAGGTCACCCAGAGAAATGCAAAATCTGTTCTCTCAGCCCTGCCATAGGAAATTGACCTCCCTGATCCAGCTCCAGGAGTGGGAATGCTTGCTTGTTTTGTTACTTGACTCACAGGGAGGGAGAAATAGTTCCCCAAGCCTTGGACTTTCTCCATTCCCTCCCCACCTACTATAAGCAGCTTATTGCACCCTGGGGAAGGTTTAGGGTTAAGGTTGGGGGATCCTGCAGGGCAGGGGCTAGTGAGTGGGTGGGGCGTTCCATTCCTTCCTCTCTCATGATTTATGTCAACTTTTCAACCAATAATCTGTAGTCTTCTCTGGTGGATACCCAGCACTACCACCTTGGGGCTGGAACTAAATCAGGAGGCTTGGCATTGAGTACCTTTACCTGCGGAACCATCTAGACAACCCAGCACGCTTTTTACATAAGTGCCAGGGATGGAACTCCGGTCCAAGTGCTTGCCCACTACACTATCTCCCTGGCTCCACTTTCATTTCTTTGTGGTAGTAATTTAATTTAATAAGCTTATGACAATTTGTTTAGCTCACTAAGGACTTTGCATTAAAGAAAAGCATCATATCAGTGTTTGTGGTGACTATTCTTGGCTATCAACTTGACTACATCTGGAATTAACTAGAACCTAAATGGCTGGACATACTTGTGAGGGATATTGTTCTTAATTAAATCATGTGAAGTGGGAAGACGCAGTTCTAATTCAGATCCTTGAGGTGGCAAGATCCCAAGATCCACCTTTGATCTGGGCCACACCTGCGGCAGCCTGTGTGAAGGACACGCAGAGGGAAGCTTGCTCTCTTTGCTGTTGTACTCTTGCTGGCAAGTCCACCCATTCACTGGCATTTGAGCCTACTTCTTCTTTTTTATATAGTATTTTATTTTATAATTAACTTAATTTCACATATCAGCCACTGATTCCCCTGTTCTCCCTCCTCCTCCTCCAAGGCAAGGCCTCCCCTAGGGAGTCAGCCCAGCCTGGCAACTCAGCCAAGGCAGGTCTAGTCCCCTCCTCCCTATGCCAAGGCCGAGCAAAGTGTCTCAGCATAGGCCCCAGGCTGCAAAAAGTCAGCCCATGCACCAAGAACAGGTCCTGTTGAGCCTACTTCTTTGGGATTCTACTGAGGACCAGCTGAGACATCCAGCCTTATGGTCTGAACAACTATTGCATTCTTAGACCTTCCGTTGATAGATGTACTAGCTGGACCACAACCTGTAAGTCATTCTAATAAATCACACACACACACACACACACACACGTATGTATGTATGTATGTATGTATGTATGTATGTATGTATGTATGTTATGTTTCTCTAGAGAACTCTGACTAGTACGGTGTTCTTTCCAAAATATTCTAAAATTTTGTTGAAACACTTTAGTCCAGAAAAGATATGCCAGTTTCATGGCCAGGCAGCTCATGGACACAGCAGTGGGAACTCAGGCATAATGTCATAACAAATGTCGGCATAATTCAGTTAAATGCTGTTTATATCCTATGGGAACATTCTATAAAGGGAATTGTAAAATGGTGCATACCTACAATTAACAGTAAGATGTATGTTGAGTGTATTCTAGTCAATCTAAGCACTTTGTGTATTTCACTCACTGAATTCTTATAATGCACTTATAAAATGTACCTTGTTTTCTCAATTTTATTTTATAGGATAAACTGAGACATGAGAAGTGAATAGTATGTCTAGGATTGCATATCCACATGATAGTAATGTGCTATCTTTCTGTTACTATAACAAAATTCCAGAGGCAATTAAAAAATCATTTTAGCTCACAATTTTTGAAGTTCCTGTCCATGACTGATTCACCCTACTTCTTCTGGGTCTATAGTATTTATTTTATGAGTTAAAAAATTAGACAGATGGTATGAAAAGAGAGACATTGGGGCTGGAGAGATAACTCAGCAGTTAAGACTAGGTACTGATTTTTCAGAAGAATCCAGTGGCCTCTGGCCTCTGTAGGAACCTGCTCTCACATGGACCACACACAGACACACTGCAATGGTTTGAACAGAAATGGTCCCCATAGGCTCATTTATATATTTGAATGCTTGGTCATTAGAGAGTGGCGATATTTGACAGGGATTAGGAGGTGTGGTCTTGTTGGAGGAGGCGTGACCTTGTTAAAGGAAGTGTATCACTGGGGTTTCAAATGCTCAAGCCAGGCCCAGTGTCGTCCTCTTTCTTTTCCGGATAACTACCAATCTGAATGTAGAACTCTCAGATCCTTCTCCAGCACCATGTCTGCCTACATGCTGCCATGCTTCCCGCAATGACAATAATGGACTAAACCTTTGAACTGTAAGCAAGCCTAAGTAAATGCTTTTCTTCTAAAAGAGTTGCCATGGTCACAGTGCCTCTTCACAGCAACAGAACACTAAGACACACACATACATGTAATTTTTTAAAATCTAAAAATAATATAGTAACCTTACACACAATGGTGAGAGTGTGTGGTGGAAGAGGTCCATTTACCAAATTGGATCGTAATTGAAAAGGAGGCTGGGTATGTGTTATGGGGGATCCTCCAGAGAAGACTACTCTGAAACAAATTTAAGCAATAGAAAGTCTTTATTAGCCAGCCAGAGACTACACTGCTCTAGGGTGCTCTAGGAGAAAGACTCAGGGTGAGCTTGTAAACATAAAAACCATGTCCTGGGTTGACATACTTCAGTTAACAAGAACAGTTAGCCAGAAGCAGAACTACAGAAGTCAAAAAACATTAGTACATTTAGAAACTTTCCCAGAACTATGGACTTTGATGGATTAGGCCTTTGTTTTAGTTTTGACAAATGGTACTGTCTATCTGTTGAGTTTTATGGCCTGAATGGTACTTCCACCATGGAGTCAAGTGTGCTAAGGTCAGGGGTCTACTAAGTCTAGAGCCCTGTTATAGTGTGGCGACATTTGCCTTTAATCCTTGCATTCTTGAGGCAGAGACAGGTGGGTCTTTGAGTTCAAAGCCAGCCTGGTCGATATATTGAGTTCTGAGTTGACTAGATCTAATAGTGAGACCCTGTCTTCAAACAAACAAACAAAAATCTGTCCTCTTTTCCCTCCCCTCCCTCTCAGTGGTAGTAAGGCAGGGGATCAAACTCGGGGCTTTATGTGTGCTAGACAAGTACTCTACCACTGAGCTACAGTCCCAGCCCTAGGCTCTACCTCTTAAACACTGTCACCTCCAAGTTGTGCTTTAGCTGGGGGACAAGCCTTTAACACATGGGCCTTTGGTGTTCATTCAAGAGCCAAACCATAGCAAAATTGGAGTTGATTGCAAGTATCTGACTCCAGAGCCTTAATCTCTGATCAGCATCCTGTTCTTCTGTCTAATTTTCTTTGGAGGTGATAAATCATTATTTTACTTGACCTGTGATAACTGAAACTATAATTAAAAACAATTTTTCTAGGAAAGTAAATATTTTTAGGTGAAAATAAACCAGAGAGAGGGTTTATAGAGAATGCCACATTTCAGACTATGTGAGTGAATATCCTGACTGTGTAACAGAGAGGGCAAGCCCTATCTAGCATCCTGATCCCGGCTCTGAAACTATTTGGAACAATTTAAAAATATTATTTTACAAATCTTTAAAATAAAAATGTAAAAATATGTATTTATGCACATGTATGTGTGTGTGAATGCCATATGTACAGGTGTTCAGGAGGCATCAGATCCCTTGCTCCTAGAGTTACAGGTGGTTGAAGTCCTCTGATGTGAGTTCCAGAAACTCAAAGGGCACACAGGCTCTCAGCTGCTAGCCACTAGGGTTTTGTCTGTCACTTTACCCCTCTCTCCTTCCCTGATTCAGACCTCAAAACTTTTCATGGCCAAATGTGGAGGCCGGAGGCTCAGCGGAGTTCTTGGTCAGGTTCTGTTATAGTGGTATTTTATTTGTGCTGAAATGTGATTTTATTTGTATGTTAATAAATAAAGTTGCCTAGGGGTCAGAGCTATTAGCAAGCCATAGGGAAAGCCAGGGCGGTGGTGGTGCACGCCTTTAATCCCAGCACTTGGTAAGCAGAACTAGGTAGATCTCTGTGTATTCAAGGATACAGCCAGCATTGGAGACACACGCCTTTAATCTCAATACCAACCATAGAAGACCTGGAGTGACCTACAGACAGGCAGTGACGAGATGGTCATGTGGTTGGGTTTACAACCAATGAGAAGGAAGAACAAGAACTCTTTATAAGACAAACACACAGGAAGTAGCTCCCCTTTTGGAGAGGTCTCTTGGCGAGAGAGGCTAGCTGGTGGCAGGCGGGTAAGGCTCTTAGCTCTGACCTCTTGGGCTTTTATCTTTTCATTGGCTCTGTGTCTCTTATTTAATAAGACAGTTGGTTACATCTACAATAGATAGATAGGTAGATGTTCTTATTTTTAAATACATAATGCTAAATTATAGCATATAAAATTTAAAACCATTAAATTTTAAGTGGTTATTTATATTTCCATGGCTATTACATAATTTTTTGTTTATTTGTTTAAATTAGGATCCAGATAAGATTCATGAGTGGGCCGGGCGGTAGTGGTGCAAACCTTTAATCCCAGCACTTGGGAGGCAGAGGCAGGTGGATCTCAGTGAGTTCAAGGCCAGCCTGGCCTACAAAGCAAGTCCCAGACCACCAGGACTGTTATACGGAAAAACCCCCTGCAAAAAAAAAAAAAAAAAAAAAAAAGGATTCATGAGCTGGCTCAGTAAGTACTTGAGAATATCTTCTACTAAAGAATTCTTTCCTCCATCTTTAATTCTTATAATGTACTGATCATTAAAAAAAAATCCCAGTTTCACTTTTAGAATTTCTTCCAAATTTGAACTTTTCTGATTATACTTCTGTGGTATGATTTAATCTGCTCCTATACAAAGACTGGAAATGTACTTATTTTTAAGTTTAGAGTTTGTGCTTAGGAAAACATTTTTTATTCTTTTGGTCCTGAGGCATATCCTCAGAGAGGTATAGTTTTCCGTGTTTTAAAATCAGTATTTGGGCAGGGGATGGGGCTCTTGCTCAGTTGGTTGAGTGCATGTCTCGAAAAAAGCCCTGGGTTAGAGTCTCAACATGACATAAGCCAAGAATTGTGGTGCATACCTGTAATCTCAGCACTCAGAAGTTAAAGGTCATAGTAAATGTGAGGCTAGCCTTGGCTAACTGAGATCATTTTAAAAAATCAGTATGGTTTTAATTTGTACTTTCTCTTGTTTTAATATTCCCCTCCATGTAGTTAAGGGCCATTTTTGTTTCATTTTATATGGACTGCTATTTTAAATACTAGTTTTATTTTTTAATCAAAGGAAGCTCTGATACTTTAGATATCCATAGTATTTTCTATAATATTGGCTAGTAATATTTTGTCCAGTTACTATTTCTTCATTTCGCCTTCTTTCATATCATACTCTCTGCCTTGCAAATGATATTTACATTTTTGACAATCGGATGTCTGGTTGTTGCCCATGTTGCTTCCATATTTTTATTCATGGCCAGGCATGTTTGTCTCAGATTCATTCTGTGGCTGAATTTAATCACATTTTCTCTTAATAATTAATGGTTTTATTTTTATATTATTTGTCTTCATTTGAAATTTATCCAGATGTTCAAGTGTAAGGAATAAATCAAATATTATCCTTACAGCAGGCTTCAAAATCCAGATTTTATAAAGACTACATTGGATTGGGGCTAGTTCACTGGTAGGAGCTCTGGCTGCTCTTCCAGAGGACCTAGGCTCAATTCCCAGCACCCACATGGAAGCTTACATCTGTCTGTAACTCCATTTCCAGGGGATCAACACCCTCTTCTGGGATACACATGGTAAACAGACATACACACAGGCAAACCACCCAGGAATCTAGCTGGAATAGCTGGAATTACACACTGTGGGTGAGTACAGTAGGTCACCACGCTCCCTCCTGGCTCCCGGGGCCACAGGACTGACATACACTCCGCTTTCTCAGGTCTGCTTTCCTCCTTTCCAGACCTGCTCATCTCCTTCTTGTCCTGTGGCTCTCACCACCACTCTGGAGAACATGGCTCTTTCTCTCCACGTTCGCCGGGTCGCCGGTGCTGACCTCATGTTTACTTTGATTTTCTGCCAGTTGGTCTTGGCAGAAGGCTTTGCTATCTTCGTTATCTGCATCTTCTACACTCACAAACTTTTCTAACTTTTTACAATAAAAATTCAAACAAGTAGATAATATCTAGACTCATCAATTGCTAATATTTATCTCTGCTGTGTGTCTGCAAGTGTAGGCATTTATCAATCCGCATTCCCTGAGTCATTTGAAGATAATCTTTAGACAATATTTTATTTATTTTACTAACCATCATTTTCCTAAGAAGAGTAGTCATTCTTTAATATCCTCTGATATCCACTCCATGCTCCCATACTCAAATTTCTTTCCACATTTTCTTTTGTGGCCTTCAACAGCTGTTTTTTTTTTAAGATAGGGTTTCTCTGTGTAACCATGGCTGTCCTGGAACTCACTCTGTAGACCAGGCTGGCCTCAAACTCTGCCTGCCTCTGCCTCCTGAGTGCTGGGATTAAAGCCTGGCAGGGTTTTTTTTTTCATTGTTTTTATTTTTAGTTTTTGTTTTTAATTAAAATTACATTTATTTTAAAAATTCATTCATTAAAATTCACTTTTTGGTGTATAATTCTCTGAGTTTTAATGAACATATATACTATGCAACTACACACAACATGTATAAAGTTCCCACTATTAAAAAAAACCCCTTGTGCCAACACTGGTGTTTTGTTTTGTTTTGCCTCATTGCTTCATCCTTTTCTGAAAACACACAAATAAGATTTAACAGTAAGCAGCCATTTGAGTCTGGCTTCTACTACTTAGCAAAATACATTTAATATTTGTCCAAATTGTTGCATATGTGGCCCCTTAGTTTTTATATTCCATCATCTGGGTATGCCAGGTTCTGTATCTCTGCACCTTTTGGTAGGTCTTCTCTATCTTATCTTCTCCATCTTTAAGTGGTCTGTAGGTCTAACAAGGATGACACAGTTTCCCACCTGAGAGGAAGCAGTCCTTTCTGGGAAAGCTGACTGAGAAGTCTGTCCCTGGGCAATGTGTGCAAGAGACTGTAACCAGGGTCCTTCACTTCTCATTCCTTAAGTTCTGTTAAAAAGTGGAGCATTAATCAAAGGTGAGCAATATAGCAAATGAATAGAAGTTTGTTCTGAGTAAGGTCAGAAATCCTCAGAATGTGTCTGACAAATATTCTAAAAGCAGTTGTTTGTAAGAATACCTAAAAACTAATCTAATTTAAAAATATTGAAAAATGTGAAAACTATTCCAAATCACACCACCTAAAAATGTTCACAAGATGAACATTTCAGCTTGTACAGTTCCACATCAAGCAGGTTTCAACCTGCTACTCATTCCTGAATCCTTTCCTACATTTGTTTTGAAATTATCTCTAAAAACTGTACACACAAACTATTATTCATAAAAATGTACCATTACTATACATACATCTCATACATACATACATCTTAAGTTATAACTTAAGTTATATAAAGTCTTGAATATGAGTACAGGTTATAATATTGTCAAAGATCTACTCTACTGTTTTAATGGCTTCATAGTATCCCACTAAGAGGATGTGCCGTAAGTTGACAGATGAACATTTGGGTGATGTCTAAGTTCCTGTTTTTGTGAGTTTCACTGATATTTAATTCACATACCATAAAAATTCACTCACTTGGTATAGTCATCATTATACAATTATTAATGCAATTACAATTATTTTCATCCACTTGCAAAGAATTCCCATCCATTCTAATTATCCCATCTATGTATCTGTCTGTCTGTGTATCTGTCTGTCTCTCTATATATTGACCAATCTGAATACTACATTCATGGAAAAAATACAATTTGCCATCAGCAGTAATTGGCTCCTTCCACTGAGCATGGCTCAGCCATTAAGCGCTAGATTCAACCAAAAATATAAGAGGATTTTTTTTTAAATGAAGATGGCTGTAAATCCCTGATCTTGCAGCCCCTACCTCCCAAATTCTGGGATTACAGAAATGTGCCACCACACCCAGCTTCTCTTCTGTGGCAAAATGAAATAAAATAGAAATAAAAACAAAGAAGATCTGATGAGAATTGAGATGATATATTTGGTTGTTCTGTCTCGTTAGCTTCTTTTATCTAACAATAGTCCTCCATATTTTTCCATTACTTACATTTTGGTGACACATAACCTCATTGCTTTCTCTTATTTCAACTAATCTTTGGCTAGGATGGCTAGCCAACAAGCTCTCAGGATCTGCTTGCCTCAGGCCCTATGCTGAGGTTACAAGCACATGGCCCCATGCTCGGGTTTCTACATGCTGGGGACTCAAACCCAAGTCTTCACAATTGCAGAGCAAGCACTCTGTCACCCATTGAGCCATATCCCCAGCCTCCAAGTGAGGGCCACAGTTCTATGTACCTTTGTATCCCCAACACCATCACACTCGTTGTGTGTGTGTGTGTGTGTGTGTGTGTGTGTGTTTTAAACATAGATTCTAGGGATGGAAATCAAGCACTTTACTGAGCTACACAATTCAACCATATGCAGTATTTTCTTTAAAAAGTGCGTATGTGTGTGGTATGTGTGTGGGAGTGTATGTGTGTAGGTGCATTCAGGTGGAGGTTAGGTGTGTGTATGTGTAGGCCAAAAGTTAAAGTCATGTGCCTTCTGGAACACTCCTCACCTTGTTCGTTAAAGTAAGGTCTCTCAATTGAGCCCAGAGCTCACCTATACCCATACCCTCCTTCTAAGCACTGGAATTACTGGCAAGGCAACCATGCCCACCCAGCACTTAAGTGGGTTCTGAGTATACAAACTCCAGCCCCCACCTTTGTAAGTGAGGTAACCTCTTAGTCATCTTCCTAGCATCTAGATGTGCTAATATTGATCAATTCCTTGAGATGGTGACTTCCAGATGGCCACATAATCTGCGAGAGATATCAGCATTATGGAAGTATCTTTTTATCTAACTATTTTAGTATATTTATGGCATTTGCTCTAATCAATTACAGTACTGAACTGAATCAAAACAAGATCAAAGTCCAACAGTATAAAAAGCTTAGTCCTCAGACTTCTGGGTTTCAAAAGTAGCCTGCACTGCATACCTAACTTATCTCCTCGGCACAGGCGAGCTCCATTCCACAGCTGCTGCTGCCTTTGCTGGTGGCCCCATGGTATTGGCATCTCCAAAATGCTTGGGTCTCCACTGAACCTGGGCTGAACCTTCACCTCTTCTAGGCTCTCTTCAGATACTCTGGTCCTGCCACATGCTTGGCTCCTTCAATCCTAGGCCTTGTACTTTAACTGAGGCTGCACATTCACCAATGGCCTGTTATTGCAGGATATTTGATTGAAGTGTGATACTCTTAGACTGTGTTGATAAAGTTAATTTTGAATCAGAGGTGGAGCCAGAGACTAGCTAACCAGGATTAGCCATAGAGAAACCAGGAATGTGGAAAGGAAGAAGAAGGGAGGAACTTGGAAATCATGTGCTCTCTTCAATCTGAGACTTGTGGAGAGAAGAGGTGCTGGCTGGATCTCCAATAAGAAAGGAAATATCAGATGGTTGTTCCTCCTCTTCTTCTTTGATCTATAAAGTTTTCACCCCAATATCTGACTCTCAAGTTTTTAATTCGTAATAAAACACTTTCACAAAACACAACATTTTGGCTTCCAATGTGGGACATGAGATCACAAGGCAACTTCTGAAGCCCCAGGCTCTGTCATTCAGGTGGCCACATGCCCTCACCTGCTGCACCATTGCCTCCTATAACACGGACTTTCCCTGCTGCAGTCCACTTGGGTCCAATCCCCATGCTGACACTGCATCAGCCTGTCCAACTTGATATCTGCTCACTCTGACTTGGGCTTCTGCTGCTGCTGCCTGGGTATACCACCACATACCCAGGCCCCTGATGTTGCAGCCACCACTGCTGTGGACAAACTGAAAAGTCAGTAGATCTGGTGAGATACCTGGGAATTCTTAAGGAGAGAATTAGATTATTTTAAAAATAAAACCTTTCCCACCTTAAGAATTGGAAATATCACAATGAAGAGAGTTAGGACTCTGTATAGTGAAACTATGGATGGCTTAAAAATGGAAAAAAATAAATGAATGGATAACCAACTTAACTGTGATTGGCATAAAGTCAATTATAATTACTATCAGTTTGGTAATTCATATATTGTCCTTTAAAAAGTGGTTTGATAACTGTGCCAAATATGAAAAATTAACTAATAAGATGCAAGCCACAAGTCTTAGAAAGACCTAGTAATGAAAATTAGAACAATACTCAGACACAGGCCATGGAATTTAGACAAGAACCTATGGTACTACTGCATGATCAAATTGAAGAGGGGCAGCCCAAGGTTATTAGAAAACCAACCTTAGTTTATCCAGTTACTATACAAGAACGCCCAGCAGATGATAGATACCCCTGAGCTTATGCAGCAGTTAAATGGAATCCTGTAGAAACATTATGTTTGAGGAGACTTAAGGAAGCAGTCATTTCATATGGTACACATTCACCCTATGTGAAGCAAATGTTAAATTCTTGAGCAACTCAAAACATAATTATCCCCAAGACTGGAAAGATTTAGCTACAACAATATTGGATGCTGGTCCTCAGTTACAATGGAGAACATGTTGTGGAGAAAGCTAGGCCCATAGAACAAAGAAATAGGGCTAGAGCTATTGATATTTTCCAGGAACAGTTTCTGGGTGAAGACCAATATGCTGAATTTCAAAGACAGTGGGAATTTGATGAATATACCTTGACTTTGAAGAATTAGAAAAGAGGTCTGGGTCTTTTACTAAAATTAAACAAAGCCCACAAAAAGCATTTATTTATTTTTTATGGAGAGTGACTTCAGCTCTAAATAGAATAATATCAGATCCAGAAGTCAGACAAATATTAATTGAATCTTTGGCTTTTGAAAATGCTAATTCAGAATGTAAAAGGGTGATTAGGCCCTTAAAGGCAAGATCAGAACCAATAGATGAATAGATTAGAAATGCAGCTGATATTGGATCTCATTCTTATGATGCTGCTTTGATAGGAAAAGTGGTTTCTAAAAATTTTTTAAAAAATCAAAATGTCAGATGTTTTAATTATGGTAGACAAGGTCATCTGAAAAGGAATTGTAGGCAAGATGTTTCTAAAACAATTTTTTTTCTAGAGATAATCCAAACAGAAGGCCCCAGCCTTCTGGAGTGTATAGAAGATGTGGCAAAAGCTAGCATTGAACTAATGAATGCAGATCAACAAAGGACAGGCAAGGTAACCCTTTGCCATGGGAAAATGCTTTAGAGGGATTCCTGCAGGCATCCAGGAATCAAATGTGGTTCAATAATTCCTTGTCAGCATTAGAGAAACTCAACCACAGAGCAATTAAAAGACTTAATATCTGTTGTTAAAAACCATGCTGCTCTGGGTGTGATCAAGGATAGAACAGCTTCAATAGATAAAACAAGGGCTGGAGAGATGGCTCAGCGGTTAAGAGCACCGACTGCTCTTCCAGAGGTCCGGAGTTCAATTCCCAGCAACCACATGGTGGCTCACAACCACTTGTAATGAGATCTGGCGCCCTCTTCTGGCCTGCAGGGACACATGCAGGCAGAATACTGTATACATAATAAATAAATAATAAATCTTTAAAAAAAATAGATAAAACAAAAAGTTCAGAAACCATAAAACAAGTATTTTGGCAAACTTCTATAAATGTTCAAAAGTCAAAGCTAAAAATACATATAAACAGCATTGAAATTGAGGGTTTGGTTAACACAGGTGCAGATGTAACAGTAACTTTACCAAAGTTTTGGCATCCGGATTGACTTCTTCAGGAGGTAAATATTTAGCTTCTAGGGATTGGAACTTTATCTCAGTTAAAACAAAGTACTTGTACAAGGTGTGTTGAATGTATAGGGCAAGAAGGACAGATAGGGAAATTAAAGTCATATGTGGCTAACATAGCAATTAATTTATGGGGTTGTGACTTGTTACAGCAATGGAAAACCCAGTTTAACACTCCTCCAATATCAGAAACAAACCATAAAACTAATAATGCTTCTGAGAGAAATATTCAAAGGTGTTATGAAGACCATTCAGATTGTACATAAACAGCACACAACAGCTGTTGATCTTTCAAAGGTACCAACAGCCCTACCTTTAAAATGGGTAACTGACAAACCTGTCTGGGTGGAACTATGGCCTTTGACATCAAAAAATTGCAGGCCTTAGAACAGCTGGTACAGGAGCAGCTAAATGCTCAACATATTGAAGAATTGACCAGTCCTTGTTATTCTCCTATATTTGTTATTAAGAAGAAATCTGGCCGGGCGGTGGTGGCGCACACCTTTAATCCCAGCACTCGGGAGGCAGAGCCAGGCAGATCTCTGTGAGTTCGAGGCCAGCCTGGGCTACCAAGTGAGTTCCAGGAAAGGCGCAAAGCTACACAGAGAAACCCTGTCTCGAAAAACCAAAAAAAAAAAAAAAAAAAAAAAAAAAGAAATCTGGAAAATAGAGAATGGTAACAGATCTAAGAGCTGTTAATAAGATGAGTCAGCCAATGGGCTCTTTACAACCTGGAATTCCCTTGCTGATTGATTTAAAAGACTGCTTTTTTATTATACTTTTACAAGAATAAGATAGAGAAAAATATGCCTTCATGATGCCCACTTATAGTAATTCTCAACCTGTTAGAAGATACCAGTGGAGGGTCTTGCCACAGGGAATGTTAAACACAATTGAAATCCTGAATATGTATCTATGATATGGTGCACATACTTTAATTTTCCAAACTCTGCAAAAATGAAAGACATCCATTTGTCAAATTTCATTTCTTTGAGTACCCTTTGGGTTACTTCCTGCAGGTAGTAGAGTTTGGTTATACAAAGAACAAGTAAGACATTTCCTTATAATTTCCTTGACTTGCTGCCAACTGATAGAAAAATCTTTCTTCAAACCCTTGCTATTAACATGGTGTTTCTTATGAAATTCTGACACTTCTAGTGCATTTCCTACCAATACCTGATCAATGTTATCATTACCTTGTGCTTGAAGACCTGATAGGCCCATATGGAATCTGATATATGTTATATACAATGGATGGTTTCTATTTCTGATTACTTGTTGTAGTTGAATAAAAAACAAAATTAATTCTGAATCATTTAGAATAAGTTCAGTGGTTTGAATATGTAAAACAACTCTTTCTGCATATTGAGAGTCAGTAATTATAGTAAGAGATTCTGAAAAATCTAATAATGCCATGAGAATAACAAATAAGTCGAAGCATTTTTGAACTGAAGCATTTTTGTGTCAATATTTTGTATAACAGTTGTTAAAATAATTTGTAAACAGTTTCCTCAATCTATAATTTATCATTATATGGATGATATCTTACTGGCTGATTCAGATCCAGATATCTTAGAAAAAAATGTTTGATGAAGTAAAGAGAATTTTGCCTTGGTGGGGATTACAAATTGCTCCTGAAAAAATACAAAGAGGATATTCTATTAATTATTTAGGATATAAGACAGGTTTACAGAAAATTCAACCACTGAAAGTACAAATCAGGACAGATTAATTACGAACTCTTAATTATTTTCAAAAATTGCTGGGAGATATTAACTGGTTATGGCCCACAATTGGATTAACAACACAAAAACTAAGTAATTTATTTCATACCTTACAAGGTGATAAGGACTTAAATAGTCTAAGAAAATTATCAGCTGAGGCTGAGAGAGAATTGGCTCTGGTAGAAAAGAGATTACAGGTTGCACATATGGATCGTGTGGACCCAAAGCTTGATTGTACTCTAGTCATCCTACCTTCTACTCATTCCCCTACAAGAATATGAAGAGAAAAGATAATATCTTAGAATGGATATTTTTACACACAGTAAAATAAAACTTAAAGACCTATGTAGGAAAGTCTTCTGAATTGATTCTGAAAGGAAAACTGAGACTTTGTCAATTAGCAGGAATAAACCCAGCAGAAATTACAGTACCATTTTCTAATGCTGAAATTGCCTCATTCTGGGAAGAAAATAAACATTGGGAAAGAGCTTGCAGTAATTTCTTGGCAGAGATTAGCAACAAATATCCCCAAAGCAAAAGACTTCAGTTTATAAAAAGAACTAATTGGATCCTTCCCCATATTGTATGGGGAACACAAATTTCTGGAGCCCTTACATTCTATATTGATGCAAATAAATCAGAAAAAATAAGTAAAGTGGCTCTAAATCCTTATGCTTCAGTTCAAAAGTCAGACTTATTTGTTATTCTTATGGTATTATTAGATTTTCCAGAATCTCTTACTATAATTACTCTCAATATGCAGAAAGAATTGTTTTACATATTCAAACCACTGAACTTATTCTAAATGATTCAGAATTAATTTTGTTTTTTATTCAACTACAACAAGTAATCAGAAATAGAAACCATCCATTGTATATAACATATATCAGATTCCATATGGGCCTATCAGGTCTTCAAGCACAAGGTAATGATAACATTGATCAGCTATTGGTAGGAAATGCACTAGAAGTGTCAGAATTTCATAAGAAACACCATGTTAATAGCAAGGGTTTGAAGAAAGATTTTTCTATCAGTTGGCAGCAAGTCAAGGAAATTATAAGGAAATGTCTTACTTGTTCTTTGTATAACCAAACTCTACTACCTGCAGGAAGTAACCCAAAGGGTACTCAAAGAAATGAAATTTGACAAATGGATGTCTTTCATTTTTGCAGAGTTTGGAAAATTAAAGTATGTGCACCATATCATAGATACATATTCAGGATTTCAATTGGCAACTGCTTTGAGTTCTGAAAAGGATGATTTACACATTTATTATAAGTTATGGCCATTGTCTGAATACCTGTACAAATTAAGACTGACAATGCTTCAGCATATGTCTCTAGTAAAATGAAACATTTTTTGCATATTATAACATAAAGCATATTACAGGTATACTACATAATCCTACAGGGCAAGCAGTTACAGAAAAATCTAATTGCACTTTAAAAGATACACTTAATAAACAAGAGGAGGTAATAAAAACTCCAAGAGATTATACAATGCCTTATTAACTTTATATTTTTAAACACTAATGAGAAAGGCCCAACAGCTGTGGAGAGATATTGGATAATAGAAAAAAAAACTACTGAATTAAATGAGCCTGTATATTTTAAGAGTGTGTTGATCTCAGAATGGAAACCAGGATATGTATTATTTTGGGGAAGAAGTTTTGCTTTTGTTTCCACAGGAGAAGAAAAGCTATAGAAACCATCAAGATTGATAAAGATTATATTTGAATAGGAGAGACCTTTTGATTAGGAGAGGTGATAATTCATCAAACAGCATGACCATTCTATCCAAACTAACTTATAAGACTAACTAATGTCTTTCATTTGACAGGTAAGAATATATATATATATATATATATATATATATATATATCATTAAATATATTTTTATCTACAGAAAAAAACATAAGTATATATTATCATTTAAAGATAATACTTTTTCTGTTGCCAAAAAACATTTTGCCTTAAAAAAAGATATAACTTGCCAAAAAACGAACTCCCTAAAGATAGGGTTGGGGCAGGGTTTTGCTTTCGTCTTTCCAGGAGAATGAGAGCACCCAACTAAGGAATCTGAAGACCACTGGACTAATGAGACATGAGAAGAATAAGGATGAATCATCAAGAGGAAATGTCCCAAGAAAAATAGAAAATTGGCCTAATGGTATAGCACACCTCCAACAGGGTAAAATTTCATAAATCTTCCTAAATGTTTGTCTCTGTTGTTCTCTAAGGCAAATGTTCTTTATGTAGTCCCAGTTTAACTAAAAATTAAAGCTGGCTTTGGAGTTGGAGCATGACTCTCTTCTTTTCTCAACCCAAGCATGCTTGTTAAAGAAAAATCCAAAATCTCTGTCTCATGTCAGAAGATCCATCTGGTATGGAACAGAAGAAAACCAAAATTAAGGAATATTCTATTGTCACCAATCTCATAGTCCTTTGGTTTTATTTTGACTCTTTAAAACTTTTCTTAAGGTATAAATATTATCTTAAAATTTATAAGATTATTACATATATATGTATATATGTGTGTGTGTATGTATAAACTTTCTGTTGTGATATTAATGGTCATGTGGAGTACTAACTGATTTTAGAAATAAGCTTCATCTGGCTTCCTGTATGTGTTGTTAGGCTTGATCTGAAGCAGGTGACTAGGAATTAAGTTTTTGTACCCTGGATGTATTTAGCAGATTGTGGTCTTTTAAGCTCTAGGAAATTTGCTGCATATGACATTTTAAATGTTTAAGTTTTCTTGCAGTGAACCATGACCAAGATGAAACAGTCCTACAACAACAGATCCACCTGGACTGTGATAATAAGTTGACAAATACCACCCAAAGATCAGCTTTGGACTACAAACTGCTCAGGACAACTCCAAAGTGGTTAGCTAAGATGGTCCAGCCCCACAGTCTACCCCAACCAGGACTTCAGATAAGCCGTGCACTTTCCCATCACAAAGAGACTGGACAGTAAATGATAGAATTAGCTTTCCTAGGACTTGACACTATTCCAATTTTTCTCAGGGTCTCCTGAAGATACCATCACCTCTAGACAACAAGAAGTAATTTTAAGAACACAATGCCCACATTCCCAAGAATTGTGGGTAGTTTTTGGTTGTTTGGTAGGTTGTGGATGTTTGTCATCATTTTGGGGGGTTGGTTGCAAATTGATACTGGTCATGGTAAGGGAGGAAACTAAACAAAGGATGTTCAATTCAGGGATCTCTTTCTGAAAAGAAAAATGGGAGATATAGGAATGATAGGATAAGAGGATAAATCATTGAATCTACTTTTAAGCTAAAAAAGCAACAACTAGTTTCAAATATTTTACATTGGAATGGATTTTTGTATATTGATAAATTTTAAGGTTATTTTTGTTATAACATATGATATAGGAATGATAGGATAAAAGTGTAGATTATTGAATCTACTTTTAAATTGGAAAGCAACTATTGGTCTCAAATATTTTACGTTGGTATGGATTTCTGTATATTGATACAAATTTGAGGTTATTTTAGTTATAACATACTATATATATATATGTTTCTACTCTTGTTTAAGGTATTATACCTATGTAGCTCACTTAACAATGTAATGTAAAGTTCTAGTCCTTGAAAATTATTATTACAAACTACTTAGGGTAATTGAGAAGTGCAGGTTAGTAGGTAATCATCTAGAACAATCAAATTTTGTATGTTTTCAAGGTCAAACAGAGATATATTTTAGATAGGTGGTCTTCAAACACTTCAGGGACCTACAGAATATGGCATTTAATATGTTTTAATAACAAGGCTTTTCATGACAGTGAGACATGTCTGCTCTTGGCAGCACCAATTTACTTCAAAAAAAGGATGATGGGCATCAAACTTTCATATGGAGTTTGCTTTCTTTGTGGCAAAGTTAGCCATTGGGCAAGAAACTGCCCTTGCCTCAACTGTTGACACTATGGTGTCCAAATTTGACAAACAAGACACAAAAGAAGGTAACTGCCAAACTTTGTCAAGACAAGGTAGGCCAGTCCTTAAAAATCCCTGCTTCACAGAAAATTATCAGATATTCTAGGCCTGTAGGCTGAAGATGGATGCCCCAACAATGCAGAGAAAACTTGAGTCCAGGCAGCCAGCTGTCTCTGTCATTTCTATAGTTTTGGAAGTTGTTTTCTCTGTACTTCCTGTTTAATAAGTAATATTATATCCTTCTTAGGTCTCTGATGGAGTTGAAGATGAGATAGTTTTACCATCTTTGTTACCATGTTCAGAAAAGAAACATAAAATTTATAAAGGTTGAGAAGCATAAAAGCTTAACTTGTTTATCTAAGAAAATGTTTTTAGGTCTAAAAAGATATTTTTAGGTTGGTAATACAAGTTATGATAGAAAATGGTTTAGGTATAAAATTTTGGACTCACCAAGATAGGATAGATAATAGAGTACTTTCTCTGAATTTGCCAAATCCAAATGGACTGGACATTGTGAATGCAATTCTTACCTGATAATTGTTCTTATTGTTTATAGTGTTACTATGTTAGAGTTAGGACATTTCGTTTTTATTTAGACAATATCTGATAATGGTTCTTACTATATATAGTTTTATTATGTTATAGTTAAAAAACCTTTCCTTTTTATTTAGACAAAAAGGGGGAAATGTTATAGGATATTTGATGGCCCTGTGACACTCCTAGACTGTGTTAATAAAGTTAACTTTGAATCAGGGGGTGGAGCCAGAGACTAGCTCACTGGGATTAGCCATAGAGAAGCCAAGAATATGGACAGGAAGAAGGGAAGGACTTGGAATTCCCATGCTCTCTTCAATCTGGGACTTGTGGGTGCAAGAGGTGCTGGCTGGGTCTCTAGTAAGAAATGGAAGATCAGCTATTTGCTTCTCCTTTGCTTCTTTGATCTATAAGGTTTTCACCCCAATATCTGACTCTTGAATTCTTATTGGTGATAGAACAATTTAGTAAAACACAAGAGCCTATCATGGCCTCTCACAATGCCAAGCCTCAACTCCTTTCCATGACCACTTCATGCCTTCAGAACCAAAACCTGGGAGAATTTTACATGTTACTAAGTCTGACTGCCAGCACAAGGTGTAGCCTAGAACTCCTCTAGACCACAGTTTCTGTGTGCTAACCCCGAGGAAATATTTCTCAGTAGATTTTGCCTCATGCTGGTCTCTTGTTAATCACAGCAAATCAACTGTTCTTCAGTGGCTTTTAATACAAAATATCACACTAATGAGAATGAGTCTAGGAGGAAGTCTCAGACTTCCCTCTGGAAATTCACAAGCCAGGCCACCATCATCTGCATTGCTTTCAGCCTTGTCTTCTAAGTTCCTACAACAGCTCATTAACCTCTAAACATTCAATGGCTTTTCTAGCCCAAAGTTCCAAAAATCCTTCCATGACCCTCCTGTAAATGCATGGTCACTTCTGCCACAGCAATATCCCATGTCCTGGTACCAATTTCTATCTTAGTCAGGATTTCTATTGTGATTACAAAACACCATGACCAGCTGGTCCTGATGGCACATGCCTTTAATCTCAGTATTTGGGGAGGTGGAAGAATGTGGATCTCTGTGAGTTCCAGGCTAGCCTGGTCTACAATAGTGGCAGCCACCACTCCCAGCTGTTCTATGGAATACGTTCATTCTTTTCTGGGTCATTGCCACTGTCTCTAAAGAAGCATTTCAAGTTCTACTTCAGACTTCTAGATACTGCATGTTTTGATTACTCCTTTTGTTTTTGAAGACAGTATCTCTCTGTGTAGCCCTGGAAGTCTCTATGTAGATCAGGTTGGCCTTGAACTCACAGAGATCCATCTGCCTCTGCCTTGCAAGTGTTGGGATTAAAGGTGTGCAATGTGACACCCAACCAGTAGCTATTACTTTTATAGTTATTCTTCTCTTCAAAAGTGAATTAAAGATTGTCCATTATTTTAAGTAGTGCAAACCTCTCTGTTTAGCTCCATTTTCAATCTATTCTTTAAATAGATCTAGCTATATTTTTGTACCCCCGTTTTATTCCACAGGAACAGGTAGAATGCTCTTTCAGTTTATCTTTACTTGTACCTATAGTTCATATTTCTTCCATGAAAAATTTCTTTTTTTCAAGGTTTACATGGAGAAAATTTATTAATAAAAATCTTACAATCAGCCTGGTAGTGGTGACACATGCCTTTAATTCCAGCACTCAGGAGGCAGAGGCAGGCAGATCTCTGCGAGTTCAAGGCCAGCCTGGTCTACAGAGTGACTTCCAGGACAGCCAGGACTACACAGAGAAGCCCTGTATTGAAAAAAAAAATCTCGCAATCACACTTTGCCCCAGTTGCCGACCAGCAGGGAAGACTCCTGCAGGCAAGCTCCCCTACCAAAACACCCCACTGAACCCTACAATCTCCAAGACCCAAGCCCTACTCCAAACCTACCCACCCTGCTGCAACCCCAGTGGCTTCCTGAGACACAGAATCCACCAGCTCTCATTGGACTAAGAGGTGAGTGACCCTTCTCCCACCCAGAGTCCTGCCTATAGGACCTAGGCCCTGAGACACAACCAGTCCCCAGGAACCCTCACCTATTGCTGCCCCAATTGCTGGCCAGCAGGGAAGATTCCTGCAGGCAGGCTCCCCCACCAAAACCCCCTATAGGATCCTAAAATCTACAAGACCCATACCCTATCCCAAACATACCCATCTCCCTGCAAACCCAGTAGCTTCCTGAGACATGGAATCTGCCAGCTCTTATTGGACTAAGAGCAATATGGCATCACCAGAACCTAGTGGTTCTACAACAACAAGACCTGAACATTACAATGTAGAAGAAACAGAAGAAAGTGACCTTAAAAATAACTTTATGAAGATGATAAAGGCCTTTAAAGAAGAAATGAAAAATTCCCTTAAAGAAATTGAGGAAAAGACAAACAAAAAATTGGAATAAATCAATAAATCTCTTAAAGAAAGCCAAGAAAACCATGAAAAAAAATTAAACATATGAAATAAATAGTTCAAGACAAGAAAATTGAAATAGAAACAATGAAGAAGACACAAACTGAGGGGATTCTGGAAATAGAAAATCTGAGTAAATGAATAGGAAACACAGGTGCAAGCATAACCAACAGAATACAAGAGATGGAAGAGAGAATCTCTGGCATAGAGGATACAATAGAAGCAATAGATTCACCAGTCAAAGAAAACACCAAAGCCAAGAAATTCATAACACAAAATGTCCAGGAAATCTGGGACACCATGAAAAGGCGAAACCTAAGAATAACAGGGATAGAAGAAGGAGAAGAACACCAACTCAAAGGCACAGAAAATATATTCAACTAAATCATGGAAGAAAACTTTCCCACCTTAAAGAAGGAAATACCTATGAAGATACAAGAAGCTTTTAGAATACCAAATAGACTAGCCCCCCTCCCTAAAAGTCCCTTTGACACATAATAATTATTTTGGTTGGGAGACTTTTAATGACTACTTCTACTTCCTTAGGGGTAATAGGTCTATTTAAATTGTTTATCTGGTCTTGATTTAATCCAGAAAATTGTACATTTCTTTTAGATTTTCCAATTTTGTGGAGTGCAGATTTTTGAAGTATAACCTGATGATTCTCTGAATTTACTCAGTGCCTGTTGTTACACCCCCTTTTTCATTTTGATTTTATTAATTTGGATATTCTCTCTCTGCCTTTTGGTTAGTTTGGATAAGGGTTTATCTATCTTGTTGATTTTCTCAAAGAACCAACTCTTTGTTTCATTGATTCTTTGTATTGTTCTGTTTGTTTCTATTTTGTTGATTTCAGTCCTAAGTTTGATTATTTCCTGCTGTCTACTCCTTCTGGGTAAGTTTGCTTCTTTTTGTTCTAGAGCTTTCAGGTGTGCTGTTAAGTCACTAGTGTGAGATTTCTCCAAATTCTTTATGTAGGCATTTAGAGCTGTGAACTTTCCTCTTTGCACTGCTTTCGTAGTGTTCCATGAGTTTGGGTATGTTGTGCATTCATTTTCATTAAATTCTAGGAAGTCTTTCATTTCTTTCTTTATTTTCTCCTTGACCCAGTGGTAGGTAATCCAGTTGAGTGTTGTGTGGGAGCCCGTTCTCGGGTTCCTCGTGGCTTTACCCAGCAGGTCTGCATGGAGAGGATGATTAGGGCCACGGGCCTGAGTGCAGGTGTCTGAGATGGTCTGCACTTGGCTGTGCTGGGGGAGGAGGTCATTTGCTCCACCCCTTGGCATCTCTATAAAAACCCTGGGGCAGAGACAGTCTGGGCCCGTTGGAATAGGTTCCAGGCCCTCTCGAGGCTATCCTTTATTTTCTATCTGTTTATCTCCGCAAGATTCTCCACAATAAATCATTCTATCTAATATTTCCTGCTGCTCACACTCAAGAAAACTCTGGGAAGCTGTGGGGTTGGTGGGTAAACGCCCCACAGTGTTGGTCTATTTCCACGAATTGTAGGCTTTCTGTAGTTTATGTTGTTGAATTCTAATTTTATGCCATGGTGCTCCAATAAGATATGGGGGGTTATTCCAGGTTTTTTTTATCTGTTGAGATTTGCTTTGTGACCGAGTATGTGGTCAATTTTAGAGAAGGTTCCATGAGGTGCTAAGAAGAATGTATATTCTTTTGTGTTTGGATGAGATGTTCTGTCAATATCTGTTAAGTCTGTTTGAGTCATTACATCTGTTAGTTCCCTTATTTCTCTGTTAAGTTTCTGTCTGGCAGACCTGTCCATTGGTGAGAGTGGGGTATTGAAGTCTCCCAGTATTAATGTGTGGAGTTTGATGTGTGCTTTAAGCTTTAGTAATGTTTCTTCTACAAATGTGAGTGGCCTTATATTTGGGGCATAAATGTTCAGAATTGAGACTTTATCTTGATGGATTTTTTCCTTTGATTGTTGTAGAATATTATTTTAAGGTGTGTTACTTTTGTTACTGGGCCTGTCTAAAACACCTGATGGTCTAATGAAGAGCAAACAGCTAATAGTAAGGCAAGAGAGAGAAATAGGTGGGGCTGGCAGGCAGAGAGAATATATAGGAGAAATCTGGGAGGAAAAAAAAAAGAAAAGAGATGGAGGGGTGAAGAAAGAAGTAGCCAGAGAAGGAGGAGGACTCCAGGGGCCATTTACCCAGCTACACAGCAAGCCACGGAGTAAGATTTACAAAAATAAGAGAATGGGAAAAGCCAAGAGGCAAAAGGTAGATGGGATGATTTAAAGTTAAGGAAAACAAGCTAAGACTGGGCATTCATAATTAAGAATAAACCTCCTTGTGTGATTTATTTGGGAGCAGGGTGGCGGTCCCCCCAAAAGAGCAAAAACAGCCAACAACATGTGATGAATATGAAATGCCCTTCTCTATTTCTTTTGATTAATTTCAATTTGAAGTCTATTTTGTTATATATTGGATAGCTACATCAGTTTGCTTCTTAGGTCTATTTGATTTGAAAATCTTTTCGCAACCCTTTACTCTGAGGTAATGCCTGTCTTTGAAGTTGAGGTGTGTTTCTTGTATGCAGCAGGATGGATCCTGTTTTCATAGCCATTCTGTTAGCCTGTGTCTTTTTATAGGCAGATTGAGTCCATTGATATTAAGAGATATTAATGATCAGTGATTGTTAATTTCTGTTATTTTTTGGTTTTGGTGGTGGTGGTGGTAGTGTGTGTGTGTGTGTGTGTGTGTGTGTGTGTTTCCCTTTTTGGGGTTTTGCTGGTATGAAATTATCTATTGCCTGTATTTTCATGGGTGCAGCTAACTTCCTTGGGTTGGCGTTTTCCCTCTAGTACTTTCTATAGGGCTAGATTTGTGGATAGGTATTGTTTAAATCTTGTTTTGTCATGGAATATCTTGTTTTCTCCATCTATGATGATTGAATGTTTTGCTGGGTATAGTAGTCTGGGCTGGCATCCGTGGTCTCTTAGTGTCTGCAAAACATCTGTCTAGGTTTTAGAGTCTCCATTGAGAAGTCAGGTGTAATTCCGATAGGTCTGCCTTTATGTTACTTTTCCTTTTTCCTTTGCAGCTCTTAATATTCTTTCTTTATTCTGTATGTTTAGTGTTTTGATTATTATGTGGCAAGGGGCCTTTTTTTTTTGGTCTAGTCTATTTGGTGTTCTGCAAACTTTTGGTATCTTCATAGCCATGTCCTTCTTTAGGTTGGGAAAGTTTTCTTCGATGACTTTGTTGAATGTATTTCCTGTGCCTTTGAGCTGGAATTCTCCTTCTTCTACCCCTCTTATTGTTAGGTTTGGTCTTTTCTCTTTTCATGGTGTCCCCGATTCCCTGGATGTTTTGTGTTAAGAACATTTCAGATTTAACATTTTCTTTAACCAGTGAATCTATTTCCTCTATCATATCTTCAGTGCCCAAGATTCTGTCTTCTATTTCCTGTATTCTGTTGCTGATGCTTGCATCTGTAGTTCCTGTTTGCTTACCCAGGTTTTCCATTTCCAGAATTCCCTGTTTGTGTTTTCTTTATTGCTTCTATTTCAATTTTCAAGTCTTAAATGGTTTCCTTCACCTGTTTGTTTTTTCTTTGCTTTCTTTAAGGGATTTATTGATTTCTTTCAATTTTTTTGTTTGTCCTTTCCTCAATTTCTTTCTTTCTTTCTTTCTTTTTTTTTTTAAAAAAAGATTTATTTATTTATTATATATACAGTATTCTGTCTGCATGTATGCCTGCAGGCCAGAAGAGGATGCCAGATCTCATTACAGATGGTTTTGAGCCACCATGTGGGTGCTGGGATTGAACTCAGGACCTCTGGAACAACAGTCAGTGCTCTTAACTGCTGAGCCATCTCTCCAGCCCCCTCCTCAATTTCTTTTTTTTTTAATTAATTAATTTATTTTTTAAATTACACTCATGATATTCATTAATTACACTCATGATATTAATCACATTTGTGGTATTCATAGATTATATTCATAGTATTCATTCAATTATATATATATAAATAAATATATATTATATATTATAAATATATATATTATATATATTATATATATAAATATATGTATAATATATATTTTTTTTAGATTTTAAATGCTGAACGTCATTTATTGAAGGGGGGAGGAGATCTTAAATACAGGCTTACAGCACAATGGGAGGACCCCGGAGGGCAGAAGTTCGCTACTGATGTTTTATAATCTTGCTTCTAATCTGTTAACGCCCATTATTCAGGATACACAGACAAGTAACTTCTCTTAAGCATTCAGGAGGGTGGAACTTGGCAGGGAATTGGTATAGGGAGGATATCAAGGTCAAGGTGCGCAAGCAAGGCAACAGTTACCCAAAACGGGGGCCAGAGCTCTACAGGTCCCTCTTTTATTAATAAATGAGCTTCTGACTTGGGTTGCGAGGGATGTCAGCAGGTCACCTTACCCGTCATGGAGACGCCTGCCCAGGCCACACAGGTGCTCTGTCTTAGGTTGGTGAGTGCCCCCCAGGCATTACCCGTCTCTGAATACTCATTTTCATACAGGCTCAATTGTGTGTGAGCTGCATAGTTAATTGCTGCCAAAGATCTCAAAGTAGCACTGGGCTTGCAATCTGTGTGTTCGATACAGAAAAGACCAACAGAGGTACTATCTCACCCATAGCCAGTGGGCTAAAGGCAACTGAGACATTCCCTTCCTTAATGAGCCATACTGTGCATTGGTGTCCTTGTAAGATAGTATCCCAAAATCAATTGGAACTTGAGTTTATAAATTTATAATTTTCTTTTTTTTTTCTTTTTCTTTTCTTCTTCTTTTTTTTTTGGTTTTTCAAGACAGGGTTTCTCTGTGTAGCTTTGCGCCTTTCCTGGAACTCACTTGGTAGCCCAGGCTGGCCTTGAACTCACAGAGATCCACCTGGCTCTGCCTCCCGAGTGCTGGGATTAAAGGCGTGCGCCACCACCACCCCCCGGCAAATTTATAATTTTCAAAGCCAATCAAGATGTACATAACTACTGAATTAAATTTATCATGCCCAATAGAATGAAAGATTAACTAACTTTGGTAACTACTTTTGTTGCCAGGGTCTCCATTGTGCTAGCTGTAGTAAGCAATTATGAAATGGTAATCCCAGAAAGAGTAGCAGTGGTGGGTGCCATTGCTATAACAGCAACAGTGGCAGCAGCAATGTCAAATTCTCTTCTGGATTGTGTGGACATCCACTGGCATGGATACAACTCCAGTAACACGTACTGTCAAGGCCCATTTTTCTTGATCCCAGCACCACTTTAGCTGGCAGCTCTTCTGGAGAATCCAATCTCATGGTTACAGTTCCTAGGCTTACATTAATGCTTGCCAGAGCTGGTGATATTGGGCTCTCAATCTCCATTGGCATCAGAGGGGTAGATTTTTTCATGAAGACCCATTAGGTCTCTGTCATGTTGGGCTTCAACAGCAGCCACAGGGCGCGGTGTGCTCAGTGCTCAGGAATCCAAAGAGGAACCTCATTGTCCTGAGGGAAGACATAAACAGAACCCCGGGGCCACACCAACACTAGATCGGGTCTCCTCCACATGCTAGTAGAAAGATCCTTCCATCGCTCCGGAGGGTAATTTGCAACAGGAGCTCTCCAGTGCTTTTCTGCATTGGATATTCCAGCAGAATCCACCAGTAAACTCCAGCAGAATCCACCGATAAAAAATTTAAAATATATAAAACAAGGGAAAGAATAGAATGTGGAGAGGAATGATGAGTCCCTAGTTCTCTCTTTTTTTGTGTTCGTAGAGTGTTTGTTTGTTTGTTTAATATTTCAAATTTTTCTTTTCTTTTTATTTTTTTATTGTTTAAAATTAATTAATTAATTAATTTTTCTATTATCAGCTTGATAGAGTATGTATTCTTATCTTAATAGTGAAATGTTTCATTGAGGCTTGCTCAGTAATTGAGTAAAACCAAAACTTGTTATAAGCCACAGT